>VSDK01012573.1:377141-389224 GCA_009767595.1 Symbiodinium kawagutii | reverse complement strand
CTCTGGAACGATGACATCTTCTTTGATACTTGCATGAAAATCATTCGTGCATGAATCCGAGAATTTTTCCGTGCACGAATCCGGGAATGATTCGTGCATGAATCCGGGAATTATTTGTGCATGAATCCGGGAATTATTCGTGCATGAATCCGGGAATTATTCGTGCATGAATCCGGCAATCATTAGTGCATGAATCCGGGATTATTCGTGCATGAATCCGGCAATCATTCGTGCATGAATCCGGCAATTATTCGTGCATGAATCCGACGACATTCGTGCATGAATCCGGGAATTATTCGTGCATGAATCCGACGACATTCGTGCATGAATCTTTGGTGCGTGAATCCGGCCTCATTAGTGCATGAATCCGACGGCATTCGTGCATGAATCTTTGGTGCGTGAATCCTATTCGTGCATGAATCCGAATTTGTTCCATGGCCCATACTCTATTAATGGTACTAAATAATATTGATGGCTAGGCCGTCAGATACTGTTAGTGCAAATCCTGGATGTGCTGCAGTTGCAAATCCATCCTGCTGCAACTGCCTCCACTTTTCAAAACCTGCTCTGGATTCCGTCTACTCTGCTTGATTCAAATCGCAGAATTGATGTGTTTTCTTCAAGGTGCGGAGTACTTGATTTTCCTGCGATATTTGCATCATTTTGGAATTAGGACCTTGCACATAGAATTTGCAACATGTTGGTGCGAGGACCCTTATTTTGTATGCTGTGTCAATCTATTTGCAACATTTTTGGGCCAACACCATGCATTTTCAACATTCCTACATTTTACATCATTTGACATGGCATTCTCGGCACTTTGGAGCCAGCACCCTGGATTTTACATGCTGCTGGCAGCATTTTGAAGCTAGAGCTCTCATTTGACACCACGTTTGCAACATTTTTCAGGGCACATGGTACTTGGAGCAGTTTTCACTACAACCTGCGAGGCACCTGCAATATGTGTCAGTTGCAGTTGCGGTTGCGGTTGCTGCAGTTGCAGTTGCTGTATATTGATAGGTTTTGCATATATTCATACGATTTTAAACGTTTCCATTGCTCTCCATTCCTTTCCCAGAAAAGGCTATTGATATCGAATCACCACCCAAGAACAGCTATACACGGCACAGAATGATCTGCCAAAGGATTGTTGGCTCCCCTTAGAGATTCCACCTGCAAAGCTGCTCTGCATAACAGAAATGTCGGGCGCCTGAGGTCTCTGCAGAAACCGACCTTTCCAATCATGCTCCTCCAACGTTGATGCGAGATCATTCAAGTAGAGTGAGGATATTCTTACCATCCAACCGGCTGTGGGATCCCAAAAAAAAGTGCCCATGACTCGTTGGTGTTTGTGCAACTTTGCCGTTGGTATCTCGTGACCGCAATGACAGCCGCGGCTGCATTGAGAGTCGATACTGGACAACCCTTCCAAAGGGTGATTAATTTTGAATAAATAATCAAATATATTCAAATATATAGATTTTCTACTGATCATTCATGAAAGAGTATCTGAGGGCACAGGTATGGTGATCTTGGTTGCAGGTTTCTGCTAGTTCTTACAGTTGACTAGCTTGTCGTTGCGGCAGTGCTTCAACAAAATGAAAACATGGAAGAGCACCCACAGGCCAGTGAAGGCAAATTGCATTGCCAAGTCTATAAATCGAAAACCGTGAGGAAATTACAAGTCTATCAATACACTACTATTGTAATATTCTGTTTCCGCGCTGTACAAACTACTTTTTCCACTCTCGCAAGCGAAATTCGGTGAACCAAGTCATCTTCCGGAATCGTTGACGGGGTCATCATACAACCATGCGTCTATAATTACTACCAGTAGTACCGCGCAAGGCGGCGGCGGAAGTTTCCAAGATAGGAGCACTATAGGAGTGTGCAGTTGTGGTTGCGACGATTGATTGTCCGAGGGATCCGAGAACTGAACATCACTTGGGCCTGACTTCCTACCAATGTGAGCATCGATCTGGCCACTTGACTGGCAGCCTATCTGTCTAGCTATCTTTCTATCAGTGGATCAGTTTTCTTTCTGTCTGTCTGACTGTCTATCTATCTATCTATCTATCTATCTGATGATCTATTCGTTTATCTATCTGCCTATGTACTTGTCTTTCTATCTACCTCACTATCTATCTCCTCATCTTTCTGTCTATGTATCTATCTATCTACCTGTCCATCTATCTATTTATCTATCTGCCTATCTATCTATCTGTCTACCTATCTACCGAATTATTTGTCTGATCATCTATGTGTCCATCTGTCTATCTTTCTGTCTATCTACCTGACTATCTATCTACTTTTCTATCTGACTCTCGTTTCGTCTACCTATCTGTCTATCTATCGACCCATCTAGCCATCTGAATCTGGCTATCCAATTGTCTGTCTATTCCATCTATCTATTCTAGCTATTCTATCTATCTATCTATCTATCTATCCATCTATCTATCCATCTATTCATCCATCGATGCATCTATGTATCTGACTATCCATCTAGCCACCCATCGATCTGACTATCGACTTGTCGATCTATCTGGCTACCTCTTTGTCTAGCCATCTTTCGTCTATCTATTCATTTACCTTCCAAATGTGCTTCGATCATGAAGTGTTTTGCATCTAGGTGTTTGGCCACTTTTGATAATTGGACCTTGCAAAGGTGTTCCGATCATCAAGTGTTTTGCTACTTTTGACCTGCAAATGTGCTTGGCGCGCAAGCGTTGTGCACATTTTGGCCACATAAATCACGAAAAGTGACGCGAAACGCAAGTGTTTTCCTACTTTTGTCTCCTGTGTTCAAAAAGTGTCAAAACGTGCTGTGTTTTGACACATTTGCTTCAAAATGTGCTTCTCGCCCTGGCCGCGTGCACTTTTTCGGACATGCAACTTTCAAAACTTGTTAAAAACCACGAGTTTTTGCGACTTCGGACGTGAGAATGTGCTTCGCGCGCAGGCGGCGTGCCAATTTTCATGATCATATGACATCTCCGAAAAGTGGCCCGAAACGCTAGTAAAATTGCAGTTTTTATTTTGGTACAAGATTTTATCTTAAAAATTTGCTTCGCGCGCAGGCAGCGTGCCAGTTTTGAGAATCATGAGTCATCAAAAGTGCTCCGAACATGTAGTGTTTTGACGATTTTGACTTCCAAATGTGCTTCGCGCCTAGGTTTTTTCACGATTTTGCAAGTTGCAACTTCCAAAAGTGCTCCGAACGTGACATGTTTTTAAGATTTTGACTTCCAAATGTGCTTCGCGCCTAGGTTTTTTCACGATTTTGCAAGTTCCAACTTCCAAAAGTGCTCCGGACCTGACATGTTTTTACGATTTTGACTTCCAAATGTGCTTCGCGCCTAGGGTTTTTAACGATTTTGCAAGTTGCAACTTCCAAAAGTGCTCCGAACCTGACATGTTTTTACGATTTTGACTTCCTAGGTTTTTTCACGGTTTTGCAAGTTGCATCTCCCAAAAGTGCTCCGGACCTGACATGTTTTTACGATTTTGACTTCCAAATGTGCTTCGCGCCTAGGTTTTTTCACGATTTTGCAAGTTGCATCTCCCAAAAGTGCTCCGGACCTGACATGTTTTTACGATTTTGACTTCCAAATGTGCTTCGCGCCTAGGTTTTTTCACGATTTTTGCACACACCTTCCGCCACAGTGGTCCGCACCCGCCGCTTTAGCGAGGTACCCTTCTGGACCCTCATGATGCACAAAACCTTGCAAAACACAGCATTTCGCGACTTTCCTAACATTTTGGCGCACTCGCACTCTCATCTTTCTCACATCTCTTCTTTCTCACGTCTGCATAGGCGATTTGCCCTAGCTGAGTTGTCCATATTGTCGGAAGTTAGACTTCTAAACTTCCTTCGATTACTAAACGATAGTAGAATATACAAACACAGCCAAAGACCTATCTCAGTTTTGTTTCACAAAGCAAGGGCAACTCGATTGAGCTGAATCACACTCCCTCAATATAGTTTTCCATGAACTTGATGTACTACCACACCCTTGAAGCATCCCATCTTCCAGAGCGTCTGCAGCAACGGGAGTCCTTCCATCGAACTACCATAGCTGACACAGCGAAGAACCCAAGCTCTACCATGGCCACAGTCCAAAAGTAGTTGGCGAAGCCGGGTAGAGACACCTTCAGCAAACTACTTGACACCGTCCTGCCAGCATTTTCCCCCTGTTTGGTCTTCCGGACGTTTTTCTTCCATGTGCTTGGTACTGTAGCTGTAGCTGCAAGCAATTTGAACACTGGCTGGAATATCTTTGAATGAACTTGACTTTACTTCTGCATGACTTGAAAAAATCTAGTCTGAAATTACATGCGACCAAGTGACGTAGATGTATTCTTCGAGGATGGCACTGATTTGCATGCTACCTGGGGGTGAAGGGTTGAAGCTTTTCAAGTGCTAGACCAAAAAATAGAATACTTTGAACAATTGAGATACACTGACTAATTACATCTAATTACCATACATCTAGAATCTAGGGTTGCAAAGCTGGAACATAATGGCAGCATTTTTTCATATTCGTGGGCCAGCTACCATACCCCGACCCCGACTCAAGAATGCCATGTGACTCTAAAATCATCAGTTTGTGGCTGTGCTCCCTTCATGCGTACGTCTATCAAATTCAGCGCACAAATAGAAACTGGTCATGGCCAGCTAAGGAGCAAAGGAAGACAGCGCTCAAAACGAGGAATCGTCGAGCCTCACAAAGTACGCTAGCAACGGCAAGGAATGTTGGTCAAGCAAGCGGGCCATGTAGGAGTCCCAACTTGCCAAGTCTGTCAGAAGATATAGATGAAAGAACCAAACCTGTTTGTTATCGTTTTTTTAAACTATATACTAGTTATGCAGTAATCTCTCAAAAAGCAGAAGAAGTGTTAATTCACAGTTGACCAATGATACCAATGTGTTGACCTCCTCATCTTCCAAAATTGCAGCCAGCGAGAAAGCGCTCGTTGGAGCACCTGTCACCCCACTTTGAAATGTTCAGCGTTGGCAGTTTGCAATTGTCGAACAAATCAGTAAAAACATCGTCCTAACGGTAAGGTATAAGGTAAGGTACAAGGGAAAGGTAAGGGACTCTGCGCACTGAAAACAAACTCTGCGCACAAACGAGACTGAGTCATCGTCCCAGCATCACCTTACGTGGACCGCTCACTGACCACGGACGACCTGTCTGCACCAAACTGCGAAGCGACGTCCATACAGCCATAGGGGAGCGACAGCACGCCTAACCGTTTTCGCGTCTGATATTGCTGTTGGCTGCAGTGCTGTTTGGGGTGATGATGGTTATGCCATGTGATGCCCCACACCCAACAAATGACTCAATGACTGAATTCATATGACTTCAACGACTATCAAACTGGCATAAGATTCAGATGTCTCGTGCTATTGCTGCACTTTTGGGGCTATTCTTCAAGCCTGTCTGACCTGAGTTGCACTTCAGGATGCTTATGTTGTTACTTGACATGCTACGAGGTCCAAGCTGGTAGCTTGGCAATACGATCGTGTCCAAATGCTGAGATTATGCCACTGCCCGGGCTTGTTTCCGACGTGTTTATCATGGTTGGCCATCTTTGGAGCCAAGCCTCGCCGCAAAAATCACCGGATGCCAAGACTGACCAAGGCAACTTGCCTATCTTTGTCTATTCAATTCTTGTTGACTGAACTATCTGACCTGCACAAACAAAAACCTGGCAAACAAAATCCAGGCTGTCTGAAGGAAGTATGCTGTGATGCTTGATGCAAAAGGACCTTTGAAGTGGGAAGGCCAATGAAGGTTACATAGGTGCTGTCAGCAGGCAGTTGTTTGGGAAACCTCCCAGGCACCATGGGCAACAACCCCATGGCTGACAAACAAGATCTACAAGTTGACCAAATTGCCTATCACCGGATGTGCTCATTGTAGGAACAGGTTGCGAGTCTCATTTTGGCACGCACTTCTGTCGCGCACACGTAATTACGCTGACGGTCACTAGTGTGTCTAGACACTGTGCGAATTGCTGAGCATTGCTGAGCACGCTACCTATGCAACTTAAACCAACGTAAAACCAAACTTTACAAGGTAGACGCAGACTCCAAAAATTCCTCGGAATTCTGCATCAAGAAAGGCCCTGGTTGCCAGGGGCACGGCTGAAGTAAAGATGACTTAGATGACTGTACAAGGACCATGGTGATCCAACTGGCAGCTCTATTCAGCAAAGACCAGAGTATGCTAAGATATGCTAACCACATGCATCAAATGCACTAGTAAGCAAAGCTCTCAGAATGCAGGGCACTTGCGGAAAAACCAGCAGCAACCCAAAGGTCAGATGCGGCCTTCTCAAAGCTAGGCGGGCCACACAGGAAACCTTCAGCTGCTTTGTCTGCGGCCAGGTCAGTCAGTGCTGTCTTGCTGAGTCTTCCTGCTTCCACTCGGACATTTGTCAAGGATTTTTGCCTGATAAGGGCTGCAATCTCCTTGTGTTCTGTCTCTGCATCTGGCCCGGTCAGGCACATCAGCAGTTGGAACTTCACTCCCACTTTCTCCAGCACTTCACCAGCTGAGAGGAAGAACTCCAAGAAGGCAGCCTCCGAGAGCTGACGAACTGAATGGAGGACTGTGAGGCTTCGAGGTCTCGGTTCGGCCTCAGCAATGGCTTTGATACCAGCAACTGCAGGGGTAGATCCAATGCCCGCGGTCAAGAAAATCACATCTGAAGGCATGGAAGCCTTGCTCCGAAGATCGGCGGTTTGAGGGTCCAACTGGGGCCCGAAATCCCCGGCAAAGCCCAGGAAATGCAACCTGGCCTTGTCATCCTTCAGTTGATGTAGGAAGGTGGAAGCCAATCCTCCTTCCTTCAACTTCACTGAGATCTGAAACCTGCCGTGATCTGCAAACCACTGGGGAGAACTTGTCACAGTCCAGGTCCGTTCTGGCATGGTGCCGTCAGAGCCGAGGCCGGGCAAGCCCAAACGCACGTGCTGTCCAGGTTTCAACTGAAGATAACCAGGCCGTGGCAACGGCGCCAATTGAAACTCAAAGGTCTTGACATCTGTAGACTCCTGACGTGCCCACTGCAGCACCGCCTGAAATTCTGGACCTGAACCACTCCGCGTTGGATTGTATGGGCTCAACTCTACACGTTCATAGAGATGAGGCGAATATTGTTCAATGAAGCGAACTTGCTGAACCTTCATGACCACCAGGCGCAAAGCTTGGGGTTCCTCCTGCAAGACCTTTGCTAAGGTCACCTCCTCAGATTCTGCGGCCTCCGGCACTTCACTCCGTTCCACTGTCGTCACCTCTCCAACGAGCTGAACTCCGTGGCCGGTCTCGTCGTAATCCACGAAGACCAGCGCACCCTTCTTCTGCAGCTGGACATTACCAAGGCTCATGTAGAAACCATTGCCTTGCAGCCCCTGCCATCCCTGCCCCCAAAACAAATGAACTGAAAGAATGCCAAGGAAGGACAAACAAATCTATGTCTTTGTATGTTTTTGTAAGATTCTTGCAACTGATCGTATATATATATATATATATATATATTATTGTAATCATACATTGATCATACCGCGCCATAATATCAAGTTCATTGTCAAGGATTGTAGGATGTTGTGGGTCTTTATGGAATCCTCTTTGAGTCGACCCATGTCTAATCAGTCTAATATGTCTAATCATGTCTGAATCCAGTCCAAATAACTCTTTCAGAAAAGTATACGTACAGTAGAAAAGCAGGAAAGATTTCAAAGCGTGAAACATGTGAAAACTTAGACAAGTGGCCCATGTAGTCTGGCCAGCAAATCGAGGTACCATCGTTCAAGACACGAACAAATCCTGGAGTTCCTCCTCGGATGTTCATGTCAGCACCATGCTCAGCTGTGCCAGAGCCGAAGTACATCATGTCTGCCTTGGTGATGATCGCTGCTTCCTGGAGCCCCACAGAGGATGACTCCTTCATCGAAGATCCTGAGAATTCCAAGTTTCGACCCATCCTTCGGACTTTCCGACGGGTGATGTACTTGGGGCAGTTTCCAAAGGCCTGGGAGATCTTGATTGAAAAGTGGCCATTTTCCATGACCTTCTCAATCACTCCATTGAATCGGTTCCTTCTCCTGGTCATGAAATCAATGGACACTGCACCCACCAGCATGCCAGGCTTCACCATCTTTGCTGCACCGTCCCTCGGATCAACAGACGCCTGGATATCAAGATGTGTTCCGTTGGAAGTGTCACAGTCAGCGAAACCAGGCTCGGCAAAGATCGTGGAGGCCCAAATGTTCGCGGTCTCCGGATCAAAAAAACTTGCCATGAAGTGGGGCTGTGGTCCAACCATATCTCGGTAACTCACTGGGATGGACTTGTGGTAAATGACAGGTCCCATCTCGTCGGAGGTGTGAACAGTGCCTTGTTTCTTCTGCAAGGTTCGCTCACCCTCATGCCACGGCTGGATGACATTGCTGAGAAGAGTCATGTTGACTCTTCAGTTTGAACAGTTGCCTGTCTTGGGTTCAGAAATGACTCTCAACTACTTGAACCAAGGATCGTCGAGGATCCCTTCATGAAAGTAATCCCCACCTCTGATTGTAATTCAAAACCATCAAACCCCTAATTTTGAGCTTACATCCAATATAAAACACTTACTGCTCAGCTCCCTAAAATAAAACACCCCAAAAAGGATGGCTTTTTAGCAGGGAATAAATAGTCGAAATCTGTTGAAGTACCTTTGTCCCTTGAACTCCGTCACTTCAACCTATTGGTCGTGTGCAGCATCGCGAATATCGCGACTTGCGCATTTTTGCAGTCCCATCGGACTCGCTGAGCCCCCCCGTTCAGTCCAAATCAAAGCACAAGTTCTGTCCTGGGGACGGCAGTGCGGCTCTAAGCCACCACCAGTTGCTCACCATCTGGTGACCGTAAAAATTATTCAAAATCCATCAAAGATAATTCAAAGACAAGGTAATCTAACAGCTGGATCTCCCATGGGCCAAGTCCCATTCCTTCACAAACTCGGCAGCAAGCGCTCCTGTCTTCAAGAGACCGAAGCATGGACGCTTCGCATCTCCTGGCCTAAGGGCATTTCTGGGCGGACATGGGGCATCGTGTGGCCTGTGTGTTGCCCAACAAGTTCAGAGATGTTAGCGTTCACTAAGGTTTATGTAACAGTATATGTATTCCTTGAACTCAGCATCAAATAATCACCACATCTTTATTTAATCATCACCAATCATCATCAAACATCAGTCATTTAATCCACCAAAGAATCCATCCACACAAATCACACAGAAACGAGCCAAGGAACTGTGAAGCAAGAGCGTTAGGAACTGTCGAGCTAGTTTGCTCCACCTTCCTTCTCTCCTAAGCGATGTGATTACGATGAACAAACATCACGGGAGCTGCCGTGAAAAAGAAATCTCTTTTCATCCATCCAAAATAGGTGCAAATGTTGGAGACATGACCGTTCAATGTCTTAACTTTAATATTCATATTATGACAGTGCTCATATCTTCATAAGGACTGTCCGAGGAGAGACTCATATCCACTTGACACAGACCAATCTCAAGGAATCGAGTGTCACCCAGCTCCGTTTTCAAAATGTAAAGTTTCTCTAGAATCAATGAAATGCGCGAAGTGTGCGACATTGAAACAACGGGACCCAGATGTCCAAACGATTGCAAATGTTATCACCTTCCGTAAAAGCTCTGCCGTGTCGCTTCTTCTTTGGCTTCACGTTCTTCGCTTTCCAAAATGCGCGGGCGGGCAGCAACTGTGCTCGCTGCTCCAAAGCCCAAAGCACGGCCTCCGTCCAAAGGGGGCTGTAGTCACATCACAGGAATTTCTACATTCTGTTGATGTGAAATTGATTGAAGCTCAGTGCAGCACCGATTTTCAATGCAACTCTCTTGTCTAAGCCTGAACATTCCCCACTGGTGCTCCCACATCAGATCGATGTTGGAATACCAAGGATTACTGGCTGAGGACAGACTTCGTGAGGAGTCAATTCTTAGGGCAACTAAGTACGAGTAGGTGTTTTGCATTGTTTTGGATAATAGTGCGGGGATATGTGGGGTATTACGACCGGTGGTAGTCCTCCTGTCAACAACTTGCTTGAATCAATTGAATATGCACAAAAATATATAAAAACTAGGCGCTTGCAAGAACAAGCCGTTGAATGGGCCATAGAAACAGCAGTTACCGTTAAGAACACTCAACATCACCAACAGCATCAATAGATTCATCAGCAAGGAAAAGTAGCAACACATCCCAACTTCCACACGAAAGGAAAGGGACCAGATTTCAAGGAATTCCAGGATGCCTTTGTTTCCTAGCTTCCCGAGGCCCTAAGTTCATGACTGCACTTGGTAAGATGGGCTCAAAATTCAAACATACTCATATTCAAACCATTTCAAATCAAGTTCATCAAAATCCTCTACAACTCTTGGGGGGGTCCTTACCCCATCCTCATCGATCCGAGATCGTTGGCAAAGAATGGCCAGCCATTGCCGATGACAAGAAACTGCAAGATCTCAAGCTATTGCTATATCCAGCGATGATATCTGCTATGCGATGCTTGGTATCATGCCCTCACTGCGGTAAATGTCAAATCTGCATCCACAGAGCCCCGTGCCATGGTTGTAGTCACCGCAGCCAGAAATCTGCAGTCAGAAAATCTTGGCACAAAAAACCTTCTGTTCACTGCAGGAGGTAATTCATTGTAATGTGGCTGGCTGTTTCAAAGAATGTACTCCGTTCATCCGTATTCTATGCACTCATGCCAAATGTGCCAATTCCCCATGGACCAGTGACCTTTGTGAAAATCAATGTGATTAATCTGTGTCTAATTTCAGAAACAGCAGTGCGGGCGCACCACTATACAGTTCGGGCAGCCATTGTCGCAAGGGCACTCCTGCGATTTTCCATCACCATGTTCAATGCTACTGATTTTTCGTAATTATGCTTTGAGTGGCATTGACTGTCCCCTAATTCGTCGATTAAATGAACAAACATGAGGAATGATCGAGCCGAGGTGAGCCATGTACACTCGACATCATTCGACAACAAGTGACACCAAAGCAAGGATGATTGATGTTAGGCTGAAGTGACTTTCGAGTATGTTGCGAGTCTATGAGTTGATTGACGTCTTTCTCTTCCATTCCTGGTAGCGAATTGACAGCTCCTCCATTAGTCGGACGGCTTGGCTCACCAACTCTTCCCAGCCTGACGGCACTGATTTCTAGGTGAAACTACCATGGCTCAAGGCAGTCCACAACTTCATCCACACTCCGTTCATAACCTACAGGCGAAGACAACCTGCAAGATCTCGATCTCACGCACAATGACTTTTGCAGCTGAAAAAGCACCAACATGTTTCACTCGTTCCTAAAGCCTGCAGCACTTCAGTCCTACAAAGTGGAAACCATTCATCGCTTACGAGCCTTTGTACACCTTATCAGAAGCACCTGTACCTTGGCTGAGCAGCACTTCAGCATGGTACAAGGCCGTGATGGCTACAGCTTCTGCAACCTGAGCTCTGAAGCCTCCTTTCTGATGTTCATACAACAGCAGGAAGTATCCTCGGACGCCACTGGGTGAATGCTGTCATGTTGACCCATGTTGACCCTTGCAGGCCACGCCCGGGAACAGGCGCATGATTTGCATTGATTTCTGGGCAATACTAGGCTTATCCACACACAAATCGTATATATCTTTTGCTTGCTGAATTGGTCGAACATGTTACACTCTCGCTGGACGTGAAGCAACACGAACGTGGCATGGACACTCACCAAGGAACGATTCGGATCACTGTCTCGTCGAGTATGTTGACAGGATAGCTCGCTGGCCTTCCGCCATCAGTAGCTTCTTTGTTCCCATCAACTGATCTTTCGCTTTGAGAGTCTCACAAAGACTGATTTGCATGGTGGTTTCTTCAAATAGGAGGACCCCCAATCATCCTTGTTTAGTCATTCTTAGTAATAAACCCACCATTTTGGGGGGTGTTGTTCGGATCGGCATGGCAGGATCGGAATGGAGTTGTTCGGATCGGCATGGCAGGATCGGAATGGAGTTGTTCGGATCGGCATGGCA
>VSDK01012573.1:343098-374471 GCA_009767595.1 Symbiodinium kawagutii | reverse complement strand
TCTTGTCTTCTCTACTATTCTCTTCTCTACTCTTCTCTACTTTTCTCTACTCTACCCTAATCTTCTCTTCTCTACTCTTCTCTTCTCCATTCTATCCCCTTCGCTCCGCCGAGCACGTAAGCCAAAGGATCCCGATCATCCCGACCAAGCTTCCATTGTATATCCTTCATTCTGCTGAGCATGTAAGCGCAAGGAGCCCGACCATCCCGACCAGCCCAACCATCCGGACCATCCCGACCATCCCGACCATCCCGGCCAAGCTTCCATTCTATCTTCTTCGTTCCGCTTAGCACGGAAGCCAATAGATCCCGACCATCCCGACCATCCCGACCATCCCGACCATCCCGGCCAAGCTTCCATTCTATTTTCTTCATTCCGCTTAGCACGGAAGCCCGACCATCCCGACCATCCCAACCATCCCGACCATCCCGACCATCCCGACCATCCCGACCATCCCGACCATCCCGACCATCCCGACCATCCCAACCATCCCGTCCATGCTGATCCGGCAAAAGCCATGTTGATCTCTCCATGCTGATCTGGCAAAAGCCATGTTGATCTCTCACGCTGATCCCTCACGCTGATCTGGCTAAAGCCATGTTGATCTGGCAATTCCCCCCATTTTGGGGGACCCCCGTTTTGAGAAACCACCATCCGATTTACCTCCTGCCAGCACTGCCACATCAATCATCTCCGATGTCTTGCATGAAATCAGGCTGTTTCACACTATGTGCAATGAGAACACCCGCGGTCGAAACAATGTGCCATGCCATACGAGTACCTTGGACTTTCCCCTACCATCTACCCCTACCTAAAAACTCCTAAAACATACCAATCATACCATAGCTATCCATAGCTGACATCACATGACAACCAACCAACCAACTAACCAACCATCCATCAATCCATCCATCCAACCCAACCCTTGAGCCATAAAGAAACACATCCGACCCATGGATCCAATCGATCTGAACTATCTTCGCACCTCGATGTCGCAGCACAGAGGTGCCATCGCTATCATGGCCTGAAAGAAACAAAGTGGTGCTGTCCTTAATTGTTGAGCATCCACCATCACTCAGCCACTAAGTGATCTAAGTGTCATCAATGAACATTATTAGTGGATCTTCAACCATATGGTCCTTCATCAACGAATCATCAACCATGATTCGCCATGATTAGTTTGAACCAATATCAACCAATAATCAACCATTATCAACCAGCCTTGTTGTCATCAATGAATCTTCAACCATAATCAACCATTATTAGTTTGAACCAATAAGAATAGGTAATCATGACAAACATTAACAAACCATCAATGAACCAGCTGGTAACAGCCATCTCAACCATGCGTAGTGATTGAGCCATTGTATGTTCGCCCCTCAGTGGCAAAGATTGGTCTGAAACAACCGACAGCCTCTGACACGCATAACCGGTAGCCTATTGGCACACTCACACCATGATAATCTACGACTCACTCAGCAAATATGCAGAGTTGACGTCAAGCAGCTAGGCATGGTGACATGGTGATTGGTTTCTGAAAGGTTGACTTTAACATGGAGCGAATACTGCCTCTGAAACTTGGATCCACTGAGACTGCAGCATGCTCCAGTGCATGAAGCCCTCCACGATCCACCGAACTCCCCTCCTGCAGCTGCCACAGAGATATTGTTACAGTGCCCTGACATAGAACAGGTTTCTGATGTGGCCTTAAGGGATCTCAAGAGCAGTACTAAACATGTACTGACATCTTTGACATCTCATGACATGTCCATATCATCCGGCAGAGAAGATTTTTGTTCCACTGCACGAAGCACCGAAATGCCTAAGTACCTGGTGCGAGTGCCCCTGCCTGGGCCACTGGCTGTAAAACCACTCCAGGCAGATCCATCCAGGTTGCTCGTGTCGGGTACTCCACCTGGGCTTCCATTGAGATAATCAAACGGGGCGTACAACCCTAGGCCTGGATGCAGGTACTCTCTTGAACTCCAAAACATGCCAAAACACCCAATTTCGCAAAGCTTCAAGGTTGCACCAGTCCAAAGTTGGCTATGTCAACTTTGCGCATAGCTTTTAGGTCTTTCTTCTTTTCAACAAGGACATTCCGACCTTGACCTCGAAACAGCTATACTGTGTAAGCTCTGGACAGCAGGAAGGGTTAGGTCGACTTGATCCTGAACCAAGGACAGACTGACCAACCAAACATGGGGTTTCATTAGCAGTCTCGGCACCAAGAACATTCAAGAACCATCAAAACAACAAAAATCTTGATCTACTGTGAAGAGTTTGTTCCTTTTCTCTCCTTTTCTTGCTTCGATCAAGCATCACGAATCACAGCTGCGTGCTGGGACGCTGCCGTCCGCTGCGCTGAGGCTGGGACGACGATGCTATGGTCCTTCTTGGATTTCTTACGAAAGCCATACATTCGCCTCAGCGGCTCAGCGCGTTCCGGGACTCCGAAGGCGGAGATGCCAAAAAGGAGCACATGTAAAAGTTGAACTCCAGCAACCCACAAGCTCACTAGTGTGGAGCCGTAGAAAGCAAATCTACTTTAGGAATGTCATTGTCAGCGAGTCCGAATCTGTTTTGGGGGGTTCCAAAGGGCGTACCATGGTGTACCACATGATCCCAAATGTCTAACTCAAGAGACCTGTGTTGCTGGTCCATGAGGCTGCGAAAAGTGAATGACAAACAGCTCAATGGGCTCCAAACCAGTGTACAGTAGCTTGCCCACTGCGCACCACCGGCGTGTTTGCCTCATTGAAGTTGTCAGGGCAGTGTTTGCAAAACTTATTCTCTGTTTGCACTACGAGAATGTACACTCTGCAATTTATCATCTGTACGACCCTTGAGGGAAGTATTGGACATTTGAAATGCATTGGCATGCCGCCGCTGATAAATGTGAAAGTTGGATAAAGTTGGTAAATTGCCAAATTGGAATATTTTGCTCTGCTATGGGCAAACTCTTTATTCATGAAAAACACAGCAAACTAAGTTTGCGAATGCAACAAGGCAGGCAATGGGCTGTTTTGCACGATTTCAGACAAGGCTGTACAACGCTGTACATCTGTACAAAGAAAATGACTTGACTTCTCTTCTGCAACAGAACACAGACACTCATTGCGCCTTTGACAATGCCTGCTTGAGGAATGCCTGAGCCATTCAACCACTAAGCTTCTCACTTCTCTTTTGTTGACAACCATGTCTGCAGGCAAGCATTCTACTTTTCAAGACCTTCTCAAGTGAGGAACCTCTAAAGTGTGATCCTGCAAGGGACAATAGCTCAATAGTTTGAAGCAATTTATCACCATGGAAGATATTTCTGCACCCGTTTCTTGCAACCATGAGACCATGACGTCATCGCAGGAAGCAAAAATTCTGAGGGATGCCAGCGCATCTTTGGGGGTTTTCTGCAAGTTCACAATGACCAATTTGCCGCCATCCTCAGTGTGAACAAGGCATTGCTTCTGGTTCCTCCCAGATCCTCCCAGATAGGCCGTTAGCTGCTGCTAGAACATGGTGTCAGCTCCTACAGGAGCTGAGAAAGCATGGTGCACCACTCAGGAATGGGATTGGCTGGCGAAACTTGGATATGTCAATAGGGCTGTCACGGGTGATTGGTTGGTTATATCCCAGAATAGTGGCAATGATGTACTGTGACTGTGCTTGACAAACCACCTATGGACCTCCCTGCTTTCTGACAAGTCTCTGGTTTTCCCTCTCTGGGCTCCAAGCATTCTTCGGGTAAGTCGCATGCAGTCGGAACGCTGAGGCTGCTCCCCAGGACCAAGACGAGATCAGCTTTCCTGGTGTTGTGAGAGAATGGCTTGGAAGGTTGGTGAACATCCCAATAGCCAGACTACTCAGTCCAACTTCGAGGATGTGCACTTAGCCACTTAGCTGTTTTTACCTGGCTTTATCATGTTTTATTGCACTGCCAGAATGTTGGAGTTCGATAATCATGAGCAATTTGAAGCGAATGTGCCAGTCACCCATATCCCCAATCTAAGCAACGAAAGTATGCAATCAAGCAATACTGCAATCCAAAGCAGCCATCGACTCCAAAATGCAGCCTACTAGCCTTCAACTCCAAATATTTTGGGGCATTGTTCAGCTCGATGCAGGGATCAAGCACAGGCAAGTGCAAACCTAAGTTACATTCAATAGACGTCAATAAATCATCATTGAAGTTGAAGGGATTGGAAGGGGGTCTGGGAATAGTTTCTTCAGGGAGAATAAGTGATACTTGGCTTGCAACCTGGTATAACGGTATACCGTGAGTGCTCTTCAAGCGTTGAACAAGTTACATGCAATCAAAGAAACAACCCCCCACTAACGAAAGAATAACGAAATCATGCAGTTTATGACGGTCTCAATAGATCATTGATAAGAACTAAAAAATAAACATTATAGTTCTAAATCTATAGGTATACTATACAACATGAATGAAGTAAAAACAAGAACCTTTGATGCCTTTGCAATTGCAAATCAAAACTTTCTGGATGGGCGCGAGAGTCAAACAATGAACCCAGGCGAAATCATGTTGTTCCTCCATCGATGGAACATGCTCGAAGGTGTTCCCAAAGTTCACAATGATATCCCGCAAGGCTCCGGCACACTCACAGTACCTTGCTGGTGGCTGGCAGTGGGTGGTGGACGCTTTTAAGAATAACTGTGTTAAGCAACGGGCTTTGTTTTAGTGAACAAGTTCGACCTCTGTCCTTCTTATTTAGAGACCCCATGAAATTTCTGGCATTTCGTCAAGATACCGGCCCGTGCGATGTTCGAAGAGCCCGGTGGCAGTTCGGGTCACAAAGTTTCGCTTGTATTTCTTGAGACACTTCTCGCACTCTTCCACGAAGCTGTTGCCATGCAATTCAGCCAACGCATCGCGAGGCAGCCCCGATTTGCCATGCAAGTCATCAACGTTGGTCGTCACCACAAATTTGATCAAACCACTGTGGTGAAGCTGAGCAATGGCCAGATGAGCCGAGCTTGGTTGCCACGTCTCATCTAGGTTCAGGTCATCACTGACATGCTCACCCCTGAGCTTCCGGGTCCATACTCCGTGAGGGCCTCAAGCAAACAGCAAAACATCATAAAACAGTTTTTTGATGGCTTCATTTAGCAAACAGTTTTTTAATAAACATTAAGATGTTTGTATATATGTGTGTTATCAATTAATTAAAGTAAACTACTGCAAAACATTTTGAGACTTCGGATGGCTTCAATTTGCTGCACCAAGAATGTTTGGCCGCTCTAGAATGCAGGTCTTGGCCAAAGTTCAGATGCTGTTTCTGGAGTATTTCAGATTCACAAAATAGAACTCCTCACACTATTAATTATGAGAAGTACTTCAACAGCAGCAGTAAAGTAGTAAAGGTTTTCTGATACTTGTCACCACAAACAGTGTAGCCAAATGGTGGTTCAAAAATACTCTGGACAATGAAAGAAACAAAACACTGGTTTGTCTGGGTCTGTCGAAAGCTTTTCACGGCAAATAAAATCGTGAAGGTGAATCAGTGAATGTTTACAATCAAGGGTGGAACATGGCTTTCCAGGGCTTTCCAGCTATTGCGGTCTTCAAATGGCTTACAAAATACGAGCCTCAGCGAAGCTATGCATCTCAAACTGAGCAAGGTTCAGATTTTTCCCACTAAGACTTGGGGACCTTCACCAACAGGGCTTCTGATGGTCTACTGATGTGAAAAAGACATGGGTTGGTGGCCCGTGCTGAGGGAATCTGAGGTGTTTAAGGAGATCGCACTAGCGAAAAAATACTGAACACATTTGCAGTTACACCTGATTTGATTCACTTGTGTGTGGGCAAGTTTTGAAACATTCTGCTGACAAGCATCCTCGGTAATCTGGCAAACCCGCCGATGTGCTGATGCCTGTGCTGCAAGTATGCTCTGTGTGTTGAAGTAACCGGAGATAATCCCTTGCACGCTTGGTACTGTATGATCCCGTACTCCAGTCAAACAGCTTTTCAGCATCGAATCTAATATCATTTCAGTCGTACCCCGTCGCACTGCTGCACGGCCCGCTTACCTGTTGAATCTTGTTGAGCCCCACAAATGACAAAAAAGCTACGTTGCTGTCCATTCCTCACAGAAAATCAGAGCTTGACAAAAGCCTCAAGCCGCTGTATCACATTCCCCAAGCAAAGCACAGCCTGCACCGGTAAAGACAACCATGTGCTGCGCACTTTGACCTCACAAAGACCCACCGGAAAAGCAGCCATCAAAGAGTCCAAATTGGTGTTTCCCAAATAGGGGGACCCCCGAATCGTAATCATTTACAGTACTAAGAGCAAACCATTTTGGGGGTACCCTATTTCAAGAAGCAGCCAAATTAAAAAAACTGGTGTTTGAAAATTTGGAACCAGAGCATGCTCCCTCTAATCCTTTAACCATTATGACCATCTTTGGTGACAGGATACTGTTGAACTTTCAGAATGAGATGTGCCAAGCTTGTCCGAAGGTTGAGAAGTTACGCGCACATGTACAGCAATGTACGGAAAGGCTCTTGTGGGGTTGCGTCATCATCAAACAGTATGATCTTGTACCACAATCAGCTATAAAGGTCAAGGGCTATGACTGTTGCTAATTCTTTAGTCGAGTGACACAAATTTTGCAGCTGTCTCAGCTTGCCTGCGTTCGCCATCCGGAAGCCAGAAGCCAGCAAAATCAGTCGCATCAAAACGGAAACGGGGAACACAATTCAACATCTAAAAACCCTGCTTGATCATGCTTTGACGATTAAGCTGTTCAATGTCATCAGTTACCCTGAGGTGCAGTGGCATATGCAAAGTGCTGAGTAATCGGTGAGCTGGAAACAGTGCGAGTATGCGGAGAGCCCTGGTGATCTCAAGGCCTTGCAAAGCTTCACTGTCCTGGCGTTCGAAATCATCAAATGGAGTGGAAATGCAAACTTCTTTGCTTTCGAAATCATCCAGCGAAGGCCAATTTATCTAAAATTCGCAGATTATTAGCCGAAGCCATCCAAGTCGTGGCCAAGATCCCTGATAAATCCTACTTTTGATGAATTTCAGGAATCCTACGGTCTGAAACCTGAGTAATTTATGGCCAACCTGCGTCATGCCACAAAGCACAACAGCTCCTACATGCACACTCAACTTGTTCATAGAGTAGAAAGCATCATGTGGGGAAGAACCATTACAGTATATTAGAGTACACGAGCTGAATCCAATGGGCTTGAATCTGTCTCGTCGCCAGTACTGTACCTGCCCCACAGGATAAATTTCTTCAAGGTTCGTCCCAGTGTTCTGTTGCGAAGTCTTCGGCAGGCGATTGATTCTGCAGATTTTGCTCCACGTATCTCTGAAACCTAGGATCTTTATGGCCAACTAGTGGGATGTCAAAAAGCAATAAAAAGCGCAGCTCTTGCCGGTACGAGAATTGTATACATTGTGCACACATTCAAAACTTGACACGATTTCACATGCGATTTGCTGCGTTTCGTGAATCACACACACACAACGCAAACTCTTTCACTTCCAAGCTGCTCCGCTTCATACTCTTCGTACTCTCTTGATTTCCATGTGCGTTCAGAGTTCACGCTGCGCAGCTGCAGCAAGCCATTCCAACAGCTGTGCAAGCACTTCATGGCTGATGACTGGTGTCTGAGCCACCATCGCAACGGGACCACCGAACTTTCCACGAGATCAAGGGGCGATTCGCACAGCATCGGCGGTTGGGTGCCCGTGCCGCCATCAGCTCGGCTGATGGCAACGATGCTGCCCTAGCCTTGGTGCCACGCTACAGATCCGTGGACACCGCGTGGACCTCTCTGAGTTCCTTGACGACTCCTCCGGCAGCAAGTACCAGAACTGAATGCTCACCTAAGGAAGTCACAACTTTACCAAAACACCACCAGAAAAGCGGGAAAAAATCACTTACAACTTACAACTTGAGATGAACTAAGGTAGTAGTGCAATATCTCATCTCTTCCATTCTGGGAGATTCCACTGTCATACGGTTCTGACATTACTGACGTCACGTCCTATCAACAAAATGGAACTGTGGATGATGCGGATGGTAAGGATGACGATGATGGATGATTTGGACCAAATGCTGCTGGCAGCTTGTATTTGGTCACTTCCATTCAGGTGCTCTTTCGAACACTCTGAAGAACGAAGTGACACAATCCAATCCCGAAAGTGCGGCCACTTGGAACTGGACGGCATTCTGTGTAGTACTCTATCTTCCTGGAATCACGAGGAATAACCCACCTGAGTTCATGTCACACTGATGCTCTTCAGCATCTTCGCATCTTCCGAGACTTGCACGCGACTTTTTTCGTGAGGTCGAGCTCCTCCACGAAATATGAGGTCTTGCGCGAGGACGGAAACCCAATCTCGTCACACCATTTCCAGGCAACGATTTTTGGGTGTGACATGACAGCAACCTGCTGATTGCTCTGCACCGAAAGACTATCCATAATCTTGTTGTCATACAACCAGAATGCAATGATAAGACAGTCTCTGTAGAACCTCAATGGTAATTCATTCAGCATGGAAAACCACTAGATCTCGTCTGGCACAAACAAACACTTCAAATGGATTCAAATGGCATCCCCCAACTGCTTTCACGAAAAGAAGCTCCCTGCAAACATCTAGCGACGGCCTGCTGATTCAAATATATTGCACCCGGATGTAGCCGCATGTATGCGAGTTTCTGGTCCAACCTTGGGCTGCTGCGTTGGTTCAAGATCTAGCTCAACATGCTGTCACCAAGAGATGGGTACTGTATCCACCAGTTGGGCTGACGGGAAGTCCGTGAATTTGGAATCCTCATGATTCCTCACTGTTAGGTTGCAAATGTTCAATAGAGAAACTAGCCGAGCAAGTTGGACCATGGTTTGCCTCCGGAGGAAATGCCCACGAGTTGAACACTGCCATGATTTGAGGTGCCAACGTCTCCAGTGGAGTGCTGTTACCACGAATCACCACCTGGTCGTCACTGAAAATATGTTTAAAGTATGGTCAGTCTTCAACTATCGTCAACTCCTTCAACCAGAATTAATGGCAAAAATCCTTGAATTGTGTGACAAAATGGGAAACTGCGAATCATGAAAAAATTGAATATGAAGAGAAAATGTGACAGAGAAGTCTATGGTTGCCTCATCAGTGCCACTGACTGTATCTGACCAACCTGTCAGTCCTGGACCTGGCACAGTTATGAGAAGCTAGCAACGAGCAGCCTGGAATTGGATCGGGTCAATATCTCGAAGATTCACTTCTTCCTTGGGTGGTCTTCGACCCTTTCCTGCACGTCTGGGAGCTCAGCAAGCCAGGCACAGTCGTCACAAAAACACGATCCAGATTCATCCAGTATACGTGGACAGCATGAAAGGATCGATGAATGATAAAACAACGTAGGTCGCATGATTGATTCCACATTCATTCAAGCAGGCCTACGCAATAGGTGTTGTCGTGGTCCCAAGCTCGTTGACACATAGACAACTCTGGCAGCATCGGATGTTGCCCTCTGCCCCGTGCGACAAACTGCAAAACTGTGGTTTGCCGAGCCTTGCGTTACCCTCATCAGCACACCAGCCTTATCATGATTTCCCAGTCAAATTTGTGTTGGTTGTTTCATGTCATGACTGTGCCGTTTCCAGTGCTCTGTCTTTGTTATCTCCTGCGCGCACAAATATGAAATCCGCAGCTTCGTTGCAAATACAATAATATCATGCTGCAAACACTTGGAAAAAGGCATCTTCTCAAATTGAAAAGTCAAAACCCTCTGATCTGGAATGAAACATAGGTTTACTGATGTGAGCCATGCAAAGGGCAAATTCAAACACAATTAAATTTGTTGCATCACAATGCCTCACATCTCTATGTTGCTTGCTGAGAAGGAATTAAACAACAGGAATTAAACAGGATTAAGAACCTGTCACCAATCAAATCATACTTGATACCTGGTTTCTACTCCTCAAACCAAAGCAAGCGGTTTTGAAAACTCACTTGGCCTTGTTGGACGCACTGCATCGCGCAGAATGTTTTCAGCACCCTGCCTCTGTAGCGCCTGGCTTCACAGGTTGTACCACGAGACGGCCTTCCCGCAAAAGCCTCAGCTGCGAGTCCGCCCGCGAATCGCATAGATTCGGCGTTTTGCACCTCATGTTCACCACTACATCATACGATATCAATGCTAATGTCAGCCTAGCTATAATATTCCCGTGCTAAAAAAAATGCGCCCAAATCCCCTTTTGCAATAATAAACCCCCCTAAATAAAGCACGCCCAAAATTTTGGCGCAACCAAATTTGGTCGAAAAATACCAAAACTCCGTCCTAATTTGTTTGGAATATTTAACAATCAGGCAATTCTTGTAGCAATACTAAATTCGTGATCCGGATGTTGGATGTCTGAAAAAGTTCTCAGCCCTCAATTGATCAACTCCTAATTCAAAACCTCATCCGGAAATTAAGAGAATTCAACGTCACAAAGGGGATGCCTTGAATCCTGAAACCCTTTAAAAAAAAGTTGCTTTAACCCCCCAAATAATATATCCTCATCTGATCTTCTTCAATGTGTTTTAAAACTATCTTTAACACTGAGGCAATTCATTTAGCAATACTAAATTCGTGATCCGGATGTTGGATGTCTGAAAAAGTTCTCAACCCTCAATTGATCAACTCCTAATTCAAAACCTCATCCGGAAATTAAGAGAATTCAACGTCACAAAGGGGATGCCTTGAATCCTGAGACCCTCTAAATAGAGCGTTTGTTTTAACCCTGCCAAATACAGTATCTTCATCTGATGGTTTCTAATTTTTCAAATTATCTTTAACACTTAAGCAATTCATTTAGAAATGCTAAACTCACGATCCAGATGTTGGATGGTTTCTTTTCCATATACCCTTAACAATTAGGCAACGCATTTAGCAACGCTAAGTTCATGATCCAAATGTTGAAGAGTTCTGGTTCTGGTTTTCATTATCTTTAACAATTAGCAAATTCATTTAGCAATATTAAATCGAATTCCGGATTTCCTGCCAGCTGAATTTCTTATTCGTCCATTCAAAAAAACAATAAGATCCTCCCAAACTTCTTTTTATAAATCTATTTAGGGGGATATGAAAGAAGGGGGGAGGGTGGGTTATAATAACTAGGTTGACATTAATGTTCCCTGTCTCCCAAACAGCCAGAGGGCATCTCAAGGTTTCACATAAAGAGATCCCGTCTCCGGCTTTCATGTCTTCTGCCGCTCTTTTTCTTTTTCCAACGGCCAACAGCTCAACTCATTTCTTGGCTTGAAAATTTTGAACCGATTTCCACCAGTAGTTGGCGGTTCTGTCGGCCGAGCTGCAGCCTCTTCTTGACGCCAGCTTGCCGCCTTTTCTCCTCCTTGTTGCGCTGGCGTTTGCTCTTGTAGCCCCGCGCCGCCTTCAGGTTGTAGCTCTGGGCCGGCTCTGGGCTGCGGGTTTCGCTGCTGCTGGCGTGTACCGTGTCGTGGTGGGCCCCGCCCCGCCATGGCTGGGAGGACGCGCGCGACATGTCAACTAAGTTGGGCTGTTCCGGGCGGATTAATTTGCTACTTAGGTTGTCAAGTTGCTAGCAAGCTAGTGCTCTCGCTGCTTAATTGTTGCGCCCCTGTGTTTTTCACGCGTTTGTTTTTTGCAACACTGTTTTACGTCTATGTCTGTGTCTGCTGCGTTCTTCTGTGGTTGCTCTGGTTGCCGCGCCGCTTTATGAGCCAAAAGCCGCCAACGACGACAACCGCTGGCAACTCCAACCGGCACAAGCCTGGACGACAACGGGAAGCCTCAGGATGTTGCTGAAATGCTGTCCATGAAGGTCAATAGCTCCGAGGATCCATCAAGGTTCATCGAGGTCCATCAGAGTCCGTCAAAGTCCAAGCTTGGCGCATTGTTCGCAGGGTTTCAGCAATTGCATCGTTCGCAGGACCAACCAAATTTTTTTACACTAATGATAGCTCAATATATGCACGCGTATCTATATGTATATCTGTAAATACAAAATATATCTATACCTTTACCTATAGCTATACTATACCAGCGCCTATCTGTTTTCATCTATACCCCAATTTATTTTTTATCTACATACATGAATGAATTTTCTGAACCACATGGGCAAAAAAGCATACGGGATGTTATATTTACTGATATTTTGCATCACTTTACACTATACATGCCATTGAATCACCCTCCACTGCGCCATACATTCGATCACGGGATGTTGCATCACACTACGCTACACATTACACCACTTTCCAAAAAAGATAAACCAAATAAATTCCGAATAATCCAACTCACATTTCACCCCATAAAATGGAAACCTGATTATTGCTTCCAACCGAACCCCACAACCAGCAACGCCTCTGTACTCTGGCAATGCTTGCAACGCAAATGTGTGAGAACTCCAACCGCTTCTCTTGCGGTTGCGATTGCTCATCTTCACAGAATTGACCGGAATGTATGCAACAATAATCAAGTCACAACAGATCAATACATTGCGCGCACATTGGATGTTCTCATTCATACAAAAATGTCGGGCGTAAACTCAATTGAGCATTGCGAAGCAAAAACGTGCAGTATGCGGGGCGTACGGGTGGGGGCATGCGCAACATGAGCGCAACATCCACGGCGCGAGCACCAATGATGATGATGATGATGATGATGATGACGACGATGACGGCGATGACGATGATGATGACGATGATGATGATAGCGACGATGATTTCTACCCCGCACATCTGCGGTTGTCGGCTACTGTCAACCTGCTTGCTAACCAACCTTGGAACATGCCCCCCTCTTACCTGTTCACATACTCGTCCATGTCTTGGCTAGTTCACTTCGCAACCAATTGGCCAACCCGTTTGTCAAGTCAAATGCCAAGTCAGGTTGCAGCCAATTGACCCACCCAGTCATTGTGCTTGGTATATCCTCAAGTCAGCAGCGCTGTCTTCGTCATCCCCCATCACCATTATCCACATTCATTCCCTTCATCCTCATCATCGCCGCAACTATCTTGACCGTCGTCCCCATGGTGATATTACCATCGTTCGGCGTCATTAGAACTTTCGCCCGCCATTTTTCAATTTATTGGCCCATTCCACTGCGGCCCTTCACGTCGATCCATTTGCAGCCTGCCACGGTCTACCCGGCATTTGGCGAATTATCTGTCCACGCACAGCCTTTGTCAACCCCCGCTTACTTGTCCACATACACGTCCATGTCTTTGTCAGTGTAATTTACCTCTCAACCGACTTGCCCACCCGTTTATCATTTAAAATGTCAATTAAGGTTGCGACCACCGCGAAAAGTGTTTTACACAGGGTTGTTTTGGTGTTAGTTGATAAGGAATCACCCGGCTTCGCGCTGCCAAGATCACGCGCAGGGGTATGAGACAACCCATGTTGGCTACTGTACCGTTTGTGAACTACCTTCAAGGTGGACGGCGCTAGAAATTGGGATTTACATTAAGACCCAGCAAGTGCATTCCATGAAGTAGAGTCATATCGCGATCGCCACGGATTTTTCTTGACACAGCCTTCCTGCACAAGGAACTCACACCTCGATTCGCATCGCGGCTTGGTGTTCAAGCATGCGTCGCGGCCTCGAACTACAAATTACAAGACGCAAGTTGCCAATTTGCTCTGCCAATGGGTAGCAAGACAGATAAGATCAGATAAGCTTGGGCGGCTTATTCCGAGGATGGCTCGAATGAAGCTTATCCGTGTAAAAAATAGGGGACGCCCTTGATCCATCACACGTTGCGGTCGGAGAGAAACTCTTCATCAAAGTATTTGGTCAACGTCAAAAATAAGCACTCCCACCGCATAGCGTGGACAAAAATAAGTCTCCGCGCTGATAATTTGGACGGATGTATTTTATACCACATATTTGTAAACAAAACCGAATCGATCAGACAAAGAAAGACAAGAAATTCAGCAGCCGAAGAAAGGAAAACGTTGAAGTATGAAAACGCTGCACTGCGACAAACGCGTGAAAATGGGTTTGTATTATCCCCCTTTATGTTTGGACGGCGCTTTGTCATTAAAAGAATGATTGACTCAACAAAATGGCGGCGACTCGACCAAACCAAAGCAAGCTGGACCCCGGGAACCATATTATAATTGACCTGGCAGCAAGTGAAACAGGAACAGGAACGCAGCTTTGGAAGGAAAACGAGAAAAATAGAAAGGGCGGAACGTAGATGTCCAAGGCGGAAAACCAAAAGCGCGTAACTTGCCAGAAATCAAGCGCAGCAACACACGGTTCGACGGCGAACAAACATCTTAGCAAAGGCAATTCACCTTTGACACCAATCAACAGCTAGATGTTACCATGTACTCGTCGCATTAACAAAGGGGGTTCGGCAGCGCGCGTCGAGCTTTTCTCGACGCTCGCGCCGAGGGAACGGAGGAACTTGCAGATCTGAAGCCAGGTGCGAAAGTCAAAGCTAGGTGCGGTGGGTTGGTCACAAAAGCATCTCGCGAACTATTCATCAACAACTGAGCACCGCAAGCTCGTCAGCTATCATTTATCCATATCTATCCACCATCATGAACGTCCATCAACTCTGCATTCCCCTGCCCACGGTAGCCTCTAGAGCTTCCCTGTGATCGGGGCGGCAAGCTGCTTCGTGGAGCAGCAGCGGGTCTGCAAGTGAGACCTGTGGCATCAGAATGCGCTGATCTTCCGTCCGTGATTAGCTGAACTGCATCCTAGCAATTCGACTGCGCCACCTCCTAGTCTATTCGTCGACGTTTTCTTGGTGGCACCAAATGTGCTCATCAGCTGCTTTTTAAAAACAAACCTCGCCCGTTCCCGCGCACACAAGCACGCGGTGGGCGTCTGATAGCAATACTAACAATGTACCTGTATCATCGTGTATCTCAACATAACAAGTATCGCGAATTGATGAGAATTGAAAATCATTGGGAGCGCGGCCACTTTGATGCTCTTTGGCGCTACTGGCGCGCTGCACTTTTGCCTGTCTGTCTACATGTTTATCTACAGGTTACCTATATCAACCAATGCATTCGAGCCACACATCCCTCCATCCCAATCGATTCATCAATTGATTGGTTGGTTGAAGAATGGCGCGTATCATGTTCTTTCTGCTCATAAAACGTTTTCCTATCTTACTTCTCGCATGGCGGCTCACCTGATGGAAGATTAATTGCCTGAATCTGCTTAACAATAGCCGCCACAACCCGAGTAATTGCAAAGATGCACAATATCATTTTCAGCCCAAAGCGCCATCACCATTGCACCACGTGTAATGCTGCTGTAGCGCTGTTGCCGCGAGGTTAAGCCGTGAAGCAAAGGCACAGCTTACTCTGGGAGAAGGCATGGCTAAAACAGATCAACAATTAGTTTCGCTCAGAACGATGCATCCAGCACAGGTGGGTGATGATATCCCCTGTTAGAATCCCTATAGCAGCCGATCCTCCAGGGAAGCAGCTGCTATCCTAAAGCCTATCCAGCTGCTTCGATGATTCTTCAAGCCCATCAACTTACGAACTTCCCAGGCAAAGCGGCGGCCATCAACTTCCCAACTTATCACATCTTAAGCATGCCATCCACAAGCCCTCCATGGCAACTCCTGCTGTTGGGATTCGGAAGCAGCCCATAGAGACAAAAGAAAAACATCAGCAAAGTCAACACACTGCCCTCTAGAGAATGCGATCATCGCCTCGAGAATCGAGCCCCAAGCATTCCCATTGTACAGTAATTACATTGTCTGCTCAATGGGTTTCATTGGTCGCCTGCAAAGCTTGAGCCAGTAGTCTTCAGGCCACGAAGAAACATCGATGGCTGAAATAGTCATAGTAATCCCCCAAAAAATAAAGTAGGCCCAAATCCCGTTTTGCAAACATAACCCCCCAATACAGTACGCCCAAAACCAAATTTGGTGGGAAAATATCCTGAACCCTGCCCTATCTTTTGAAACTATTTTTAGCATCTAGGCACTTCATTTAGCAATACTAAATTCATGATCCGGATGTTGGATGTCTGAAAAGATTCTCAGCCCTCAACTGATCAATGCCTAATTTAAAAGCTTATCCAGAAATGACAAATTCCATCTCACAAGCGGGGCAGCCTTGAAGTCTGAGACCCTCTAAACAAAAGTGTTTGCTTTAACCCCTAAATAAAATATTTTCATCTAATGGTCTCTAATTTTTCGAATTATCCTTAGCATGTAGGCAATTCATCTAGCAAAACTAAATTCATGATCCAGATGTGATGTTGGATGTCTGAAAAAATTCTCAGCCCTCAATTCATCAATTCCTAATTCAAAACCCTATCCGGAAATTAAAAAATCAATCTCACAAAGGGGGTAGCCTTTAATCCTGAGACCCTCTAAATAAAGCGTTTGTTTTAACCCTGCTAAATACAGTATCTTCATCTGATGGTTTCTATTTTTTTCAAATTCTCTTTAACAATTAAGCAATTCATTTAGAAATGCTAAACTCACGATCCAGATGTTGGATGATTTCTGGTTTCAATTATCCTTAACAATCAGCCAATTCATTTAGCAATCCCAGATTCATGATCCAGATGTTGAAGAGTTCTGGTTTTAATTATCTTTAACAATTAGCCAATTCATTTAGCATACTAAATTAGATTCTGAATTTCCTGCCGGCTGAATTCTTACTGGTCAATTTCAAACAATCAGATCCTCCCAAATAACTTTATATTATAGGTTTATTTAGGGGGATATGAAAGAGGGGGGGAAGGGGGGAGGTTACTATTATGATTCAAACATTAGAAACGATGGTCGCATGGGCCAACGCAAGACATCGCTGCCATGCTGTTTGGACCAGCCATCACATGGAACAAACGAATGAACCGAGGACCACCACCAAATGTTCATCTTCAGTTTCAAAGGGTCAAAAGGGCACCCCTCTCGGGCACCCCAACTCATCCTGGAGCGTGGCTATGTCTCCAAACCACCTGAAAGAAGACTGGGCGTATCCGACGTTCCAATGAGGATGGTTCATCGTTCTGCCATTGTGGAGTTTCCCAACTGGAGCATGTCACTGTGAAACTTCGAACGTTTAACAATGCTGACTATGCTGCCAAGGGATACCAGAAGGTTAGCATCTCAGTTGGAATAAAGAGACGATCAAAGCATGTAAACAAACCGCTAAAGTAATCCAAACGCAAAGCACGGGCAACGTCGCAGAGAAGGAAACTGATTGGCTGGTCCATAATGATCTAGGAAAAAAAGAAAAACTCAAACACTGAAGACACGGGCAACACAGGCAACATCAGGCAACCTTTTTCCCCTCGCGAGGGTCTCCAGCGCTGGGCCAATCGCCACAGCTTCATAACAGTTCGCAACCAATGCCGTTTCAGGTCCCGTGCGCACTTTGGCACGGACCCAACGGCTGCATTTCATTAACGGCTCCAGTTGAGGGCTTCCATGGGATCACCAGTGCCCCAGTGCCCTCAAGGAGACAAGTGCCAAGATGTGCCAAGTTCCATCAAGCCCCCCGTCCGCAATTTAGGCGCTCAGCAAGCTGAAGTCCATGCAGTCTCTTCTACGAGCACCCAGGGCCACCAGCCAGTTGAAGACCTGTCGGTGGCAAGCGCAACTTTACGCTAAAGATCATTGTAGATCACTATGGATTTATGCACAAGTAGAGTAGATTATGGATTCTGTCCAAGCCGTCCAAGCACAAGTCTGTAAAAAGCGTCGACTCTGGATGATTAATTCTGAAGTTCTGAGGAGCAGCTACTGTATGTTGTGGAGATGGATCGTGATCCAATATAACATCACCAAGATTCAGCTACATTGGTTGGGTGAACATCATTAAACATTCCAACAAAAACTATTTGTGAGGTGGATGTCTATCATCCGTACTCAACCTTTGACTAAAGGTCACCTTGCCCTCGAAGTTCTGCATTCTGAAAGTGCATCTGCAATACGAGGAAGGGTCAACAAACCGTCTTTGATCTTCCATGATGATTTTCTTTATTTATTTTCCATGATCTGCACAGAACGACTGGGGTGCCACACAGTTGGTTTCAGGAAAAGCACTCAGGAGAGACACCAGCACCGAAAACATCAGGACTCCGCCTGCACCGTGAAACATTGAATTAAACCCCAAAACTGCACCAATGATCCAACAAAAACATCTGAGCACTTCTGTGTTTGAGCTCTGGGCAAACCAGGATGACAATCGTGCGATTGTGATTCTGCAATGTGTTCTGTCTTGCCATTGAAATCTGCAGAGTGGTACTCCCCAACCAACTGCGTCGGAGAAGTAAACATACACTAATATGATAGAACATGATTTGATTCTATACTTAAAATAGTGACTCAGATATCTAAAATCCAAAATGATTGATTGAACGATTTGAACGGTTGATCAAACAACTCAGAGATAATTAGAGATACCCGAAGGGTTGCAGCGCCTCCCACGAGAAGATTAATTGCACCAACGGAAGGCCGCTTCCACCACGAGTCCTCCAGGGGAAGTGATTCAGCGCAGCCATGGGCAGCCAGGGAATCACCGCTGTTCCAGGACGTCGATTTCTTGGAGGTGGCTCTCAGTATGAGATTTGGGTTCTAAGTGCCGCTCACCTGGAGGGGTTTTTCGCTATGCCCTGATGCTTCAGCGAAGGCAGTCCTCCGCCCAATCCTTGCACTGTTCTTTCTGCTGAGGCAGAAACCAACAGAAGGTCAACGCTCCCGCGAGGTTGACTGCCATCCTCATCTTCGCTTTTTGAAGATGTCACCAACATGGTCACAGGCATTTTATGGCAACATAACTTCGCCACGGAAGTCGTGTAGTCTGGGATGCGGTGGCAAAGTTTAACCATGTAAGAAAGCAAATCTACCCAACCAGTGTTTCTTGAAACAAATCCTTGAGACCATGGACATATATGGACATGCAAAGCATCATTTCTGAATGCGTTTGCCAAAAGCCACCTGCCCGCTGCAAGAAGCATTTCATTTGTTACTTCATTGCAAACAAGCCTCGTGAAGTAGGTGGCATGAGACATCCGTGCATTGTAAAGATCTTGAGGCGGATGAGGATTGAGTCGGGTTGGAAAATATGACTCTGCGATACCATGCAAGTTGAAAATTGGCACGAAAAGATTCTGGAAATTTGAGTTGAGAGTGATGCCAGCATTGTGGATGCTGGTCAGAAACTCATACCTCAGGAGTACAGGCAACGATGCTTTGCAGGGCTTCGCTATTTTTGCAACATCTATATATCTGGGATATGATCATCATTCAATTCATTCAACGTTAAAAATCAATCGGAGGTGTGATCAAAAGGTGTTATATGGTTTAAAGTTTAAAGTTTAATAAAACAATATATATCATAGAGTAATATACACGAGAACAAGAACATCATAACATTCATAGCACTCTCAGTACACGACCGGCCATATGTCAAGTTCCAACAAGACTCAAGTAATTTGCTCTGACAACTCCAAATCCTCCTTGTGCCAAGTTCTGCTGAGTTGTTTAGCAGTTTAGCGTTGTAAAGGCAGCCCAGCATAGCAAAAGAAACAGTTTGTACGTGCTGCAGATTCCTTCTACTTGCTAGTTTACTGGGAGGTTCTGTGATGGATGGTGAGGATGATGATACCCAATCATAAATCAGCCAGTGCAGCTACCCATAGGATATTTATCAATGGCCAAAAGATCCTAGATGTCAAAGTTTTCGATATACAACAAGGGTTTTCTCCACTACTCAAATGGTCACCCAGTGTGCGTTGCATCAGCAGTTGGCCGAACACCGTAACATGTCAGAACAAGCGTCATTTATTCTGGCACATGGCATGCAGAACAACAAACCCGTGCATTCTGACATTGTGGCTCAAATCTACCATAAAACGGACCCAAATGTATACCTGACCTTGTCGGAGCTCATCTTCGGATCTTGCCAATGCACGCCACGTTGCACTGATGCCTCATATCCACTGGGTGAGATCTCCACCACTGCAAGGCTTGACAAGACCTGCGCGATGCCCTGGATGATCATAAGGATGTTACCTCGGTCGTCCAAAGAGGTTGTAGAAATGTGGGTGCCCCAGTGCTCCACTGTCCATTGGTGGTTGAAGGCAACATGGGATAACTGGGGTAGCCCCACGGACAGATATACATAGTATAGATAGATTATTTAACTTTGGCACCGCCACTGGCTACACCTGCTCGCACAAGAGGAGCTCTGAAGTATATCTACCCTTCTGTTTTTTTCATTTTTTTCCTCTATTTATATCATATTAATATATATCAATTATTCTTAATGATTCTACATCATTTTCTTTCTCTTGATGTATCTTCTTTCCAAACTATATTCTCCCTTCTACTTCTCTCTTATTTCCATTTATATCGTTGCATCACTCCACATCAAACCTCCTGAGGAATCTCTACGCAGCCACAGCATCTCAGCCAAGTGACTGCCAAAAGCATAGAACCAACCGTCCTGACCAACTCCCCAAGCCTCAGAAGATCCCACGTCAAAACCAAACCTTCGACAAGTTTCGATCCGGGGCAATGGCATGCAATGGCTCTCCAGTGCAACCAAGGTGATCCAAGGTACATTGTAGATGACCATGAGCTGAAAACCGTTGTTCAGCGCAAGAATTGCTGCTGTCCACACGAAAGTCATCCGCCAATTGCGATTCATAAAGAACCTCCTGAACACGTAAACACCTGAGACATGTCGGATGAGCATTGCAAAAATCTGATAGCAAAGCATTCAAATCCTCGCTTAGTAGTCAGGTGTTTAGTCTATACGAAGCAGTACCAGTAGTAATGCACTTTCAAGAGACATCTTTTAACTACAAGAGGAAGTTAACTCCCAAATCAAACCCAACCTTTTCAAAGAGAGGCATTGTTCGATTTCGTGCAGTGCCACCAAGGCACCAATTAAAAACATTGCGTTTCCAGCAAAGGTTCCAACCTTTGAAACAATCAATGGCAAAGGCAATCAATGAGTACAACACGTACAGTGCATGCATTGCTTTTGTCCTTAACTGATCACTGGGTAGTTTCTTTGATGCTTCTACTGGTCTCCTTGGGGTTTCTGAGCTCCGGATTTCTGGAACGGGTTCTGTATGGTATGCCTCTTTCATCATCCTTCATATATATATATATATATTACATATATTGCAGTGTTGAGAAGCAACTGATTCAATGCTGACCAGCTGACAACTTGCTGGACGCCCATCCCTAATGCTGCAAGGTACTGAATTCTGCAAGGTGGAAGGAGCGGCGATGAAGGCAATGATGTTCCTTAAACGCTTGGTTTTGAGGGGCGCGCACATATGTGAGCATTATAGTTTAACACCGTTTCACCGCATTCGGTCCATTCCCATGATCATCCGCGGGAGCTTGCTGTTGTGAGTTTGAACATCTGTATTTGTTTCAGTGTATGAGGACTTCAACACTGGCGACATGAAAACCATTCAGGGACCATCCCAGTCGAGTCATGTTCAGTATCAAGTAACGATCAACCAATGATGGTGATGGTGATTGAAAGACGAAAGCAGCAGCAGCAGCAGCAGCAGCAGCAGCAGCAGAAGAAGAAGAAGAAGAACAATAACCACAACAACAACAACAACAACAACAACAACAACAACAACAACAACAACAACAACAACAACAACAACAACTGCAACAGCAACAGCAACAGCAACAGCAGCAGCAGCCATCACTGGGATATTTTGAGATATGACATTACATCAAATTCATCGGTTCTGAATGCTTGATTACAATATTCTTCCCAAGTCCATACCAGGGTATGGTATTGGCAGGTATAAGGTTCATCATCCCACCAACCAACCAACACTTGGCTGTCACCTTGATGGCTCCACTTGCTCCCAGGAGGACCGAAGAGGACAAGCTGCTGCGCAGGATTCAGCAAGCTTGCGATGGACATGTTGCCTCGGCCAAGTCAGGCAACAAAACAGCTCGGGCTGATCAGCAAGCTGGGGCCAATCAGCTGGTTAATCATGTTTGATAATCAGAATCATTACTGATTACCATTATCAGTATGATAGTTATTGCATGTATGATAATCATTATTTTGATGGTTCAGAAATGTTCAGAAGCCGTTGGTGTTGTTCTCGTGAAGCCTCTCGTGAATGATGCTTGCTAACAACAACCACAGCCATATCTCCGCCAATTTGAGTACCAGTGCGCGATGATAGATGTTACTAGCACCCCGACCATCTAATTTGCTGACCAAAATCGGGTTGCGAATTGTTGCGAACACTCACAAACCAAACATGGAAACATCTTCGCCAAGACACTTTGCAACGTGCTTATCCGTTCCCTATTGTTTTCCTTTTCTGTCCCAACCCCAAGCATTCAATGCTGGCACGCTTATCTGTGGAAATCTCTTCACAGGCGTTTTGGCATTAGCTGGTCTGCCACGCTACACCTGCTGAAATTTCACAAATCGGAAGCGCACAACTATCAGACTGCTAAATCGTGGAAACATCTATCAACCATAAGGTACAGGTATACGAACCATGTATAATATAATATTTCAGAAGATCAGCGAATTCATTGCAAAATTTCAAACCATACTGTTGCTACAATTAAACCACGTCACCTGTCCCAACGTGGACGGCTTCGTCCATACACGTACATTAATGTTTCAAATAAATAAACATAGGCACACAAAGACCTCCTCATGTGGATTCATCCCCTAGTGTTTTCCAGGCTTTGGAGTGCTCCTTTGGGGTATCGGTTTTAGGCCGTCCCCTGTCGTTTTCCGAGTAAAATCGACAAAACACGTCTCCATGTAACTGTAACGCTTAAGCTAAACGCATTTGACTTGAAGTTGCACGATACTTGTTCAAGCCAAGTCGCCCAAAGCAAAAACGATCAAGTAAAACATCACCTTCGTCTGCATCACCTGCCCATGAAGCATGGGTCAGTTTGACAATCTTGTAGGGAACATTATACATGTACTGGGTCCAGTCTTCCAATCTCACGTGGCCGCATCATCGCAACCATTCTTGAATATACTGCCATTGACTGGTGGTCTTTGGCTTAGCAAGAATCAAGGCTCAGCTTCTAGTGATTCGAAACTATCTCGAGCAGAGCTAAAACTCCTGCGAGATACACTCCTCATCATCCTCATGGCTGAACAAAAACTGCAACGATTCCCACAGAAATTGTGACCACATGTGACACATTTGACCACCAATAGTAAGCATGTTTTAGCAACAAACAATTCTGGCACGTTGCTTCAAAGCAAGACAACTCACGGCTTGGACCTTCCACATGACCTTCATCACTTCCGTGGGACTATGTGTGGTAACCACTTGCTGCGGCGGATCCTGACAGGGAGCGTGACTGAAATATCGCCTTTCAAGGTGCTGAGCCTGAGCTTGCAGAATCTGTATGCTTCTTTGTTTCAGTAAAAAACAACATGTATTGCCATACAACTATGCCAAGCATTTCAAGTTGATATAGCGTTGCGAATGTGTGCTATGTCAATTATTTCAAGTTGATATAGCGCTGCAAATGTGTGCTATGTCAATTGTTTCAGGTTGATATAGCGTTGCGAATGTGCCAGGAACGGACGCGTAGCAAATACTTGTGAGATCAGTGTGGTCCTGCAGCAGACAGGACATCAGGATCAGAAGCGGCAAGCTTAAGCACACCAGGACGATGTGAACTTCCCAGAAGGTCAGCTCGAAAGGGAAAATTGTATCATTCGTATCCTAAGTTGTGGGAGCATGTGCGCATCGGATTTTGATCTTTTGAGCAGAAGCCAAACAACTCCCATTGTGTAGCAACTCCTGTGAAGCAAAATTGATCGATCAGTGGAACCGCAGTTTGCGAGACAATATCATAAACTAATCAACTTATCAAATCATAGATAGCCATTCAATGATAAAACATCATTAAACAAATCCAAACATCTAATATGATCATGTGCGGCTCTACACTGACATGTAGGGTCCAAACGACACTCAGTGCTGCCAAGATGCTCTTCCCTTGCTGGAAGGGTAGTAGTATTTTCCGTTCATCCCAAGGATGCCCAACCTTGGTGAGCAGTCAGTGGCGAAAAATGTTTCTTGCATGGATCAGCAATGATAACTAAGGAATACGCTACCACCTGCAATCAGTGTCCAACATTTTATGTGAATCAAGTGTTGCCAAATTCTCTGCAGCAACTTGCTTCTCCAGTGCCCCAATCGCCCTGGTACCCACCACAATGCTGCAAAGCTGAACCATGAGTGCAGGGGGATCCAATGTCTGCAGCTGTTGGAGCCAAGTCGCACGTTGGTCACTGTCGTTGCTGCAAAACGAACCATCCTGTGATTGTCACGTTACCAGGGGCATGGAGCCACAAAAAACCATTCTTTGTAGCTGCTTCCAACTTGTGGTCTGACCAATCCAAGAATGGAAGAAATAATTCACGAGAAGTTGAAAATAAGCCTACTATAAAAGAACATATCCTTCGCCAGGAGTCTGTCCAGTGGTGAGAATGTAGCCCCTGGTCTCCGGGGGCTCAAGCTTGCTGAGCTCTACAGTCATACCATCGCCAGCAACATCTGAAAAGATGTAAAAGAAACACATGACCTGGGAGTTGGTTAAGCCGGGGATTCAAGCTTCATATCAGAGCTTACAGCTGTACCTCGACATGTTGCTGCACTTTCATAGCTTGAGTGACCACCCAGCCATGAGATGTCAGTTACTGAGCGGCCATTAGAAGCATCATGTAGGTAGCAAAGTTGCCTTCATCCGCCAAGCTCTGAGCCTCGGACTTCAAGTAAGAATTCTTCAAGGCAATGAGCCCAGCAATGCTTGGGGGTAGCTCTGTCCAAAATTGAAGTTAGGATCATGTCAATGCATGGACGTGTTTTCTTTCACGAGAACACTTCATGAAACATATTCAAGCTGAACAACGAACACTGATGACTGACATTGGAAGGAGTCTTGGATGAGTTCACAACCAGGCTGTGATTTTATCGGAAAGAAACTGAAAAACAAATGAAGCTAAAAACTTCAGGAGTCAGTGCCCAAGTATGCCCAAGTAAGAACAGGTCCAAAGAGCAATCACAGACATGCCGGCTAAAATCACCAGCGATGAGCTCCAGCCAAAGATGATCCTGAGATCTGCGGCTGCCCCAAACAGATTCTGACGAATACGGGTCCCAGCGTAAACTCTTGGTGTGTTTGTGCAGCAACGGCTTTATTTGGTGCAATTAATCATCCATGCATACATGGTGTGACACCAAAATTGAGGGCTGCCCAACTCAAATATGAGTAGCAGGACATTGAGATCGTTGAGTGCCACGGCTATGAGCGCAACATCATTTGCAACCGAAATTCCATCCTTTTCTGCGAGATCCGAAGAAGGTGATTCGATCTAGCAACAAGCCATAGAAAATTTTGAAGTTCCACGGCATCTGTGTCAGTGAGACCTTAGCTGGTGGCTTGGAGCGCCAGGACAAGCCAGGGGTACAATGGACAGTGGTGTGGAGCTACAAGGAGGGTCACACCATGTTACACCAACATGCACTGACAACACACTTCGGCAGGACTGACTCTTGGCTGGTGCAGATTGAATGGCCGGGATGAACTGGGGAAGTACTTGGCTTGGAAGCTGCAGATGATCGGGTCTGGTTGACCTGTCATTGGCTACTGTGGTTTGGGATGTCCACTTCCCAAGAATTACATACACATCATACACTGTCTTCATCTGTCTTCCTTTTAGAGTGATTGGTTGGGTATCTATTTGTTGCGTGCTTCTCGGGAGACTTGTAGTTCTGACAAAGGCGGTATGAGGCGGTCATGCATGTCTAACGAACAGCAACTTCGACATCCAAACTCACTTTGCTCAGCAAATGACGGATATGTTGCACTGCTGGATGGACGCTCGTCCTGGATCTCCCAAAGGTCCGAAGACGTATTGGCAAATTGGAATGTTGATGTAGTTAGAAACAAAGCCATACCTAGGATCACGCTCGGATTGCAAAAGATCCCAAAAGCATGACGCATCTGCTTTTGCAAAATCTGGACTGCGCATCACATTAGTGCACTGCTCCCAAGTGCACCGAAGATGCATCAAGCCCACGATAGCATACATGCAATAAAGGCCCCACACAGCTGTCTTGTCGATTGTTCCTGGAGGACATGACTTTGCATCACACCATACAGAGAAACATATAGCGAGCCGCCATTAAATGATCAGGGATATTGTGACCGCTTGTGGCGTCTGCCCTTCCTTGCGTTGAAAAACAAACATCCTGCAATTTGTTGGTCCCACCTCGAGACAACAAGAATCACTCGTCAGACTCTGGAGATATGCTGTCACCATGACGATAAAAACTTCCTGTTACGAGTAGTACAACATAAAGCACTGAAAAATGTGGGTATCGTAGAAAAATCTCTCAAAACGCAACACAATGGTTGTGGTCAAATGATGACGTCTGATTCTATACAACGTTCACATGTTCACACACCGTATGTGGGAACCGTTTGGACTTTTTTGGACAAACTAGCCATTTGTAGATGGCTATGCGTCCAAAGAATCAACAGAATAGTGTGTAGGTGTGAGATGATGTGAGTAGATGTGAATAGACTGAATAGTAGGTGTGAAAAGATGTGAACAGATGTGTAGCTTTTGTATGCTTTAGTCATGTTTTGCCATCCCTTGAAATTTCCAATTGCCCCATATGATCCTGTCCATTCCTGTCCCTCCGAGATCACTTTGCCTGGCACGGGATCGAGTGAGACGCGAACCGCCTCCGCGATACTTTGCACCAAGCTATGACTTCGGGGATGGCTGCTGTGGTGCCCCGCGGAACTCAGCAAGCTCCGGTCATCCACCACTGAGGAAAGTAGTGAACCAGCCCGATCCAGGCGACCCAACGACATGCTGAAAACGTGCGGATTGGCACGACAGCGCTGGGCGTTCAGAGAAACGGCGGTGAAGTTGTGTACTTCGACATACTTCGACTGTCTTTGACTTAAAGCTAATGGCCCTGCTTTGAAGAAGTTGTCCAAAAGAATGCGATAGAATGCGATAGGCATGTCTCATTGGTGCATGTCTAGCACATGGTTGCACACCCAACTTAGCCGTGGGCCCAAGCTGTCATTGTGACAAGTTTCATGTCTTGGGTTAAAGAAATTGATGGCCAATTAATTACTCTACTTTGGGCTTCATGCTGCAAGTTGGAGTCAAGACGGAGTCAGCAGTTCTTTTGTGACAAGTCTCACCTTCTACTACAATCCTTCAAACAGTTCAATGGTGTTCTTTCAGACTTGGTAGTTCCACCGTCCTCAATGAATACAGTGTGTGATTCGACTTGGAATGGCCATTCAGACGCTTTGTTGTCGGCAATGAAACAAAACAGCAATGAGCCAGGGCGATGATACCATTAATATCTGAAAGCTGTGGCCTGGTGGCATCAATGCCAGACAAAGGAGGTAGCTCTGCTGCAGCGCACAGCATATGGCCCTGGACATAAGACCGGTGCACCGTCCCCGTGATGTCTCCAACGCATGAGCTGTACAACCTCATGGCATTGGCAAATGGAATATCATTGGATTTTCCAGGCATGGAGGGTATGACCTCCCACTCACGAGTGAGCGGTTGATGATCTGATGGGGAAACAGCTACCAGGAGTGACTTGGACAGCAACGATCACTGTCAAGTGCTCTGCCTTGAGAAGCAACTCGTTGGAAGTATCGGGCAAGCGTGCCTGGTCGAGTTTTGGTGAAGACCCACTGGTGCACCTGGTGCCATCCTCCAACGGTTGGTTTGGAAGACTTATCATGAGGTCTTCCTGTTGCTGCTACCATCAGAAAAAGGTCATCTTGACATGGTGTCTCTTCCAACCAGCTGAAAGTATCAGGTTTGCAACGGAAACAACCCCTTTCAGAGTAGAGTTTATGGACGAAACCAAAATGTCCAAAGACCCTCAACATCCCTCAACTACTAAGCGGCCTTGGTAAGAATTTCAACCCAAGAAACATCGCGGCTCAAAGTTCAATGATTGGCCCTCAAAGGTGCACAGGGATCTCGCCATATGATAGACTCATGGGCATTGCCCATGGCCAACATGTTGTTCCAGCTGGCCAAGCCTCAATGGAGCGCCTGGCACAGGGGTGGCAGCGCTTAGCTATGGTCCATTGTTCATTCTGGTTCTTAACCAACAACCCCTTTGAAATCTGGTGAATCATGTCAAAAAGAGTCAAGATATGGGTTGACCATGGTTGATCACTTTTTTGGCTACTGTTTTGAGCCATTGGGTAACCGGGCATTCCAGTTGTGATATTCCAATTGTGATCAAAATCGAGTTTCCAAACTCCCAAATTTCTTGTCAGGTGCAGAGCATGGATGAAACTGCACAAAGTACCAAACCTAGCAATCTACTTTGGGCAATTATAATGAATGATGACTGCAAACAACGTCCGAAAACTACCTGGTTGGGGTTGTCATTTTTCTGTGACACGTACTGATTGCGACGCAAATCATTTCGTAGACTTTGGCTGCGCTCAACTTCAACAGCCAACATGAAGGATTTCTCCTACGATGTTTGTTGAGAGTTGACCTTTCCACGAGCGCCCACCTACGAGCATCAAAGTGTTGATTGCATTTCTGATAGCAGTGCCTTCCCAGAACCATGTTGCTATGCCAAAGTGCCCAGTGCTTGCGGCAAGCTTGCGCTAGAAGCCACGTGGAAGAACAAGATCTCTATTCAAACTATGTGGGCATACTTAACAAAATGAAAAGTGATGGCATGCAACATGCAAGCACATGAAACCAGGTCTCTTTAAGTTACGAAGTTGTTGTGCTTTTGCTGCGTCGGTGGTTTCGGGGGCTATTGGTGCTGGGTCATCCCCTTTAGTTGTGAAGCGTTTGCAAAACTGTGCAAAGATCTGCAATGTACAAATCAATATAATGTTTTTTCCCACCATTTCCTCAATGTGTTCCCACTATGAACTTGACACCACCCCGTTCAACCCATCCGAAACCTCATGTGAGCCGTGTTCTAAATTCCTTTTTCGGCGCAATGGAAATTATTCATTGCTTACGCGAAAGCTTGCGCGGAGCTTTCGCGGCTGAGGTGTTTCCTTTCGCGAAACGTTTGGATGTTGATTTGCTTTCGCGGGCTTTCGCGAAACCCTCCTTTTGTGATTTTGTATGATTTTGGTGACTGTTGCTTTCGCGAAGCCAGAACAACACAACACATCCGAACATACAAATGCATACGAACATTGCTTTCGCGAGCTTTCGCGGTGCGAGACGTAGTCAAGATTTCCTAGAATAAATTCCCACGAAAAGGAAAGTAAACTAGCGCCAATTTAGAACGCTGCTCATGTGCCCCAACCATTCAGGAGAGTTATGGAAGTCAGGGGGGTAATGACGACCTGAGCCCCTTCAAGAAGTTCTCTTCATACTCCACATGTCACTCTGCATGCTTGAAATCCGATTCAACTCAATAGCACTTCATCCCTTGTGTGGGAGGGGCAACGGGGCAACTGCCATACCGCACGTCATGAGATCATTGTAGCTGCTAGTGCTTACGTGGGTTTGATGTAACTCGCCAGCGCGACGAAAAGAACTCTTCCGGGTTTCGGCAGAAGTGCTGCTCCAGCGGGGCATCCTCAATGGAAATGTTCTCATCATCCAGGACCAAGGCGTGACGCAGAGTCATTCTGATGACTTTGATCAAAATAAAACTAATGTACTAATGTGAGCCGCGGCTTTGCGAGTTACATAGTTACATATTATAAATTAGCACTATACAGCATATTGAAGCATATTGAAGCTGCAAGGAGTAGGATTGATGGTGCATACCTCTGACAAAATCAGGTGCTATCTTCATTGACAAAGGCAGGAAAAGAATTAGGGATCCACATAATGTATACCTGCTAAACCCAGAGCATATCCCAAATAGCCTATATACTTATTCTGATTTTCCCTATCTCAAACGATCTGAGAGATTTTAAGCTTGGACGGCCATCAATGGCCCCATGAGACAACCCACCAGTCCCACCCCCCATCAGGTTTGGGGGTCCGAAAACCTGGGGCGTCCAAGACGCCATGGCAATGAGAATCGCAGCGGATGGGCGGCCTCTCCGACCTCCCGGTGCTTGCAGATTTCTCAAGGCACCAAGGGAACCCCAAAGCTATGGATGGTTCACTACTACAACTTCAAATGGTTCAGAGATGTTCATAAGCTGGATGATTTGGGGGCCTATGACTTGAGAAACACCCATTTGACTTGATTGATTTGGTACTGTCTGATGTTATGATCATCAGATACTATAAAATGATCCTGTTTGTAGTTTCCATTTTACTTTTCTTCCTCGCATGATGGGTACCCTAGGTCAAAGATGGTCCAAGAGTCTAGTTGCTTGTCAACCTGCGCATCTTGCCGCTGAAATTTCAAGGATGAATTGATCTTGAAGTTGCGGGTGATCTCTGTATTTGTTGTTGGATGATTTGAAAGGGAAAATAGATAGAAAATGATTTTGAATTGAAAGATTTGAAAGGGAAATTAGCTAGAAAATGATGGAAATAGATCACAAAGCTCCGCTGATCAGTTTTAAATAGGGGATCCCGCCTGCTCGACCAGCTTGCTGCCACACGGACCTTTGGTTTAACAGAGTTTTGCTCATTGATTGCTCTAAAGACTGGCCCTTCTTGTACTTCAATCTGAGCTTACAATGCCACAAAAAGGGTCAACGGCGCATTTTGAAACTAATCGGTTGTATTTTGAAACTATCCGGTTGTATTTTGAAACTAATATTGCGAAACTTCGCGGTTGTATTTGGAAACTGCGCGGTTGTATTTTGAAACTAATATTTGGAAACTCTGACGTTGTATTGTGAAACTACTATTTGGAAACTGGGACCTGTATTTGGGAACTTTGAAGTTGTATTTTGAAACTGGTATTGTGAAACTCGTATTGCGAAACTCGCACGTTGTATTTGGGAACTGGTGACCTGTATTTTGAAACTGTTTGCGGTTGTATTTTGAAACTCTGAGTCTGAAACTGGACCTGGTTGGCCGGACAGCTTTCGAAGAACTCATTCCATCGCCCTTGCCTCCCTTCCACGCTGTCAGCAACTTTGCCCGGACTTGAACTCTTCAGCTCTCCCAGCCCTTGAACAGCCGGATCAGCACAACTCGCAAACAAGCAGGCACACCTGTCTTGCACAGCACCTCCATCAAGTGTGAAAATCGTCCTGTCAATGTAGCAACGATCATTTAGGACGCCTTGTCAATCGAACGTTAACACGCTCCACGCCACCCCATCCCACCCCACCCCAACTCAACCCTGACCCCGAGTGCTGTGACTGTATAACAACCATCTTGTGGAACGCGCGTTCAAACGAACGCTAACATGACCCACCCCACCGCAACC
>VSDK01012573.1:307407-343004 GCA_009767595.1 Symbiodinium kawagutii | reverse complement strand
CCACCCCATCCCACCCCACCCCAACTCAACCCTGACCCCCAGTGCTGTGACTGTATAGCAACCATCTTGTGGAACGCGCATTCAAACGAACGCTAACATGACCCACCCCACCCCAACCCCAACCCTTTGTCCTATCATTGTAGCAACTATCATCTGGGACGCCTAGTCAAACGAACGTTAACATGCCCCCCGCGTGCTGTCATTGCAACAACCGTTTTTAGGGCGCCTAGTGAACCGAAAGTGAACATGCCCCACCCCCCAACCCAACCCCGACCCTTTGACCTGTCATTGTAGCAACCATCATGTAGGACGCCTAGTCAGGCGAACGTTAACATGCCTCCACCCCAACCCCGACCCCCTTCATCCCACTCCACAACCCCGACACCCCGTCCTGTCATTGCACAACCATTTGGGATGCCCAGTCAGAGGAAAGTGGAACAAAAGTTGCGCCAGACTAGTTGCGAAATCCGACCAAATAGTTTCCAAATCCGGCGCAATAGTTGCGCAATACTAGTTTCGAAATCCAGATAGTTTCGCAAGAATAGTTGCGCAATCCGACGCGGGAGTTTCGCAATCCTAGACGGCAGTTGCGCAATACTAGTTGCAAAATCCGGCCAGTTTCGCAATACTAGTTGCAAAATCCGGGGAGTTGCGCAAGAATCGTTGCGCAAGACTAGTTGCGAAATCCGACCAAATAGTTTCCAAATCCGACCAAATAGTTGCGCAATATTAGTTTCCAAATCCAAGGCAGTTGCGAAATACGACTTCGACCCCACAAAAAGCCATTTTGCCGACGCAACACTTTTTTACCTGCCTTCAAACAGAAATTCAGTGTGTCCACCAACGATGTTCCCTGGGCCCTTGCTGCCAAAGATGATCAGAGACATCACCGATTTTTGGGGGGTCACGTACATCCGCAAGTCGAACGCCGGGCTTCGCCATCGCACCATGGTGCCCCTACGCCACGGTCGGCGGAACGCCAACGTGGAGTGTCAGATCCAGGTCCCCGATGTCGATGCCCAACCTGGTGGAAACGATCCAGCTGTGAAGCTCAGCAGTTGGTCACCAGTTGCTGGTGGTAAACCAGTGGATCTCCCGTTCTTACCACAAGCAACTGGATTTTACCACAAAAATAATGAGGATCCTCATGTTTTCAATATACTTTTACCCTCCAGGACTTTATAGATCCTCATACGTTCCTCACTAAGAACAATCTCTCTTAGACTTGGTGGTTTGCTGGCACTGAAAGTCGTGGTTATTGTCACTCCTCTCACAAGCGGTCTTGTCAATGAGCGACTGCTGTGAATCTGAATAAATTGAGAATAAATACATTTGCATACATTTGCTGCGTATACTGGCATACATCTTGCATTGGCAACTGCGGAATTGCATCTGTGCAGAGTTCCATCTGCAATCCCTCACATGCTGGGATGACTCCAAGGCATTCGTAGCAATGACACCTTGGTTGCAGAACATTTTTCCTGCTGTTCATCTAGTGCTAATAAAGCAACCCACCGTCCACTGGACTCAGAAGACCCTTGGGATACTTGCGTATTGCGATCAACATCCACCAGCCAAACGGCTGGAACCAAGTTAGCGCAAGGATGCGCAAGGTATCAACCAGGAATCAAGGCACTAAGGCGGCTTCTAGTGGTTGTTGAAACTTAAAGATGCGAACGCATCATCTTTTCTGGCTACTTTTGGACAGGTGATCGAAATTGAGACTAGGGCAAAGCAAATCTCCGGTGAAGAGTCTGCGCTCCAACTTCCTCCTGTTCAGAAATATATGCAGCTGTTTCAATCACACTGGATCAAACGAGTGCAACAGCTAGCCCAAAAATTCCATTGCATTGCTCCGTCATGGAGATGTCAAATTTGTATAAATGTGTAGTAAGAAATAGAGAATCCGAATTCTGTCCATATTTTTGCTTTTTCGATCTTTCATATTCCCCAGTCCTCTCCACCGCAGCATAACCACCTCGGTATCCTGCAATTCGCCCTTGCCTAAGGAGTGGGCAAGCTGCCGGAGCCAACCTATGGCGTGAAACAAATAAGACAAAAGCCACCCTTCTCAACCAGTGCGGGCCAAATATGTATAGAATTGAATAGGTTAAAACACAATAATAATGGAAGTGTCCCGACAAAAGAAAAAGCCAAGCACTAAAATATCGGCGTGACATCAAAACAACAGATTATTTTGGCTTTCGCGGTCGCTTTTGCAACAGCACTCATCGTAATCACTTTCACGGGACTTTATCCCAGCTTTCGCGGCCTGAGCTTTCACTTTTGCTGGAATACCCCTGGGTTAACCTCATATAAATTCCTGTCTGAAGTGTTAACTAGCCATGTTAACTTTGCATGATTTCATATTACACCCAAATACATCATCATAATCTTACCTTGTACCAACCTTGGGCCACTCTTGCGGAAAAGCTCTGCAACAATGCTTTCAATCTTCTAAAGCAATTTTCAGCAGGTGAAGACATATTCAACAATCATGAACAAATTCACAGAAAGACAAGTCTGTGGAGACGTCGACGCTTTGGAATCTGCTTGGAATCAAAGCTGCAGGCACCAAGCAAGTCAGGGCCCAAGCAAGTCAGGGCGATCTTCCAGGTGCTTGTTGGCTGCCTGGCGTTTGAGCAGTGCACACTGCAGGCGTTTAAGAAGATCTAAGAAGTGTTTAAGGCACCAGTTTGACAGACTTTTGGGATCTCATGGTTCATCAGCATCTTGAAGTTGAAAATCCCTGCGGTGTGTGAAGAGGAACAGCACACACACGCACCATCAAGTCAAACGTATGAACTCAATTTCAAACTTAATTATCGAGCCCGACGTAGGCCTACTGAATTGTTTGAAACTCAAAGTTGCCAAAGTTGCCAAGCCTTTCCCACTGGGACCAATCCTCATGTTGTGGACGCTTCACATTTCTTTAAACCTGCAAAGAATCCTTGCCGCATCCCGTTGCTCCACCTGGAGGACTATCTCGACCAGGGAACGTACCTGGGACAGTATGGGACAGTAACGGTTGTGTCAGTGTGTATGCTGCGTTCCTAGCCTTTGCCCAGGAATACAAGCGGCATAATGGGCACCGTGCATGAATGGTATACAGCATGGAAACATACAGAAACATCATGAAACATCATGAAACAACCCAATTCATATCATTCCGTGTCTCTGGGAACTGTTCCGCGTGGCATTTCACATGCATTTCTTGTGATCCGATGTTCGCCTGCAAGAAGCAAACTGTGCGATGTCCGCGGCGGGCTGCCTGAAACAACCAATGTGTTCGCGGTTTGAACAAAATGCCATGCTTCGGATGCAAACTGTTTGTCTAGTGAAGTGTAATGTGTGTGTGTGCATGTTATACATAAGATGATTGCGTGTGATTGAGTGTGTGATTGTATGTGTGTATGTGTCATGATTTTGTCTAGAGTATAGTGCCTGATGATGTGCAAATGTGTTTCATGATGATTGCGTGGTGTCCATGCATTCTCCGGGCTATTCTTTGCTGCAAATATCCGCGCACGTTCACTGATCCATGCTGATCCTCAAAATCTGACACCGCCTGAGACACGATCCATGCTGCTTCATCATAGGATGATCCACGAGTGCGGTAACCTGATCTGATCATCTGCGAGGCCCAAACAAACACATTTCAGAATAAAACGAACACTACTATTTCACAGTTGTGCTTTTGCATGTGTTCGTTCTATTCATGCAAAACATTACGCATCGATTTCACAGCGCAATAGCACAACTGATCACATTCACCGCACGCGTCTGTTGGGGTCCTGGCCAGCACCTGGAGGCAAACGCGGGGCAGCCCCTCCGCCCTCTCGTTCACCTTGGTGCCATGATGCACCGTGACCTTTGGAGATACCATGGGAGTGTCCCTACAGCACCGAAATCTAATTGAGCGCTGTGTGAATGATTAATTACATAATAGTTAATACAGATTGAATACAGTAGTATCCAATAGTCTTTTTATATGAATGAATATCAATTAATTAAGTGATTGATTGATTCATGGATGAATAGTCAAGTATAATGGCATTATCCACTACTAGCCATTCTGAAAGTCAGCTGGGCCATGTGACTACATCTCAAGAGTAGGGCATGCATCGAAGGGATGGTTAAGCTCATCACTCTTCATATGGAAAAAGCGATTCTGGTCAATATTGATACACATATTATGATTTTGAGCCATACCATGTCATACCCTAAGTAGTATTGTGATTAGTTCCTGTAAAATCACTAGTCACAACTGAAGGACTATAGCAGCCGAAACTTTCGAGGGATCTGCAGAGTTGCAGCCTCAGAATCTCAGGGTCTCGCCAAAGCGTGCGCGCTTTCGCGCGTTCTGCTCCTCTCTGCTTGGCTGACCAGGCTCAACCTTTCCAGGGAGACAGCATCATGGGCCCATGCGGATTGCTTGATCTTTTCCTCTTGAGATCTGTGGAGGTACTGGCGAGGTAATGATCCACCAATGAAATTCTTTTCTTAGAAACAATGAAATTCCTCTTGCATATCAGAAACAGTACTGGCGAGCGAATGATCCACCAATGAATTTCACTGTTTCTAAGAGATTTCTTGCATCGACGGCCTCCAGCAGGGGTGGATTCCAAAGGCAGAACCTTGGCAACGGTGCAGTCAAGTCCGGACAAAGTCCAGAGACAATGACCACCGTTACAATTTGGTTTGTCATTCCAACTATCAATAACACCATGGTTATTGTTACCCAAATTGGTACTAATCTCCAGCAAAACACCAATTCTTAAAAAACAGCAATACTGCTTTCTTTTCAGAACTGGTTTTTTTTCCCATTCCAACCACGTGTCTTGGTGTGAGAGCAACCACGAATTATGAATCCCACACTGCTGACAACAAGGCTTGATGTGCAGCATGGTGGTTTTCCCAACACAAGTGTTATAGCTTGGGAATGCTTGGGATGGTTGTGCATTACCACCATTCAAGGATACACAAAATTAATCACGACTCCATCGAAGCAATGCCAACATGTCGGCTGGTGAAGCTGAATTGACCAAGTGGTGCGCACTGTTTGAAATCACAAAGCAAGGATGCAAAGCCCAGCGACTGCCGGTTCCCCCTTCCGGCCGTGTCTTCGTCCACCACACACACGTCTTCACCTAGAAGCGTGATATGATCGAACAATTCTGACGCGCTTCTCTGTTGAGATGTCCACAAGTTAGGTCTATATGGTCAAGCAGCCAAAGCATCTCAGACATTAGACAGGTACAAATGTACAAAGAAACTCTGAAAAGACTATAAAGTTTTAACGTTGGTGCTCTGCCAAGCTTGAAATTCCAAGAAGATACTCATTTCAAATCTAACCGACTCTAACCCTCCAACCTCCTTCCAATGCTACAAGCTTTCGGAAGAAGTCACCAGCCTGTCACGATTTGGCGGGTGGCCTCCTTGACATGTCCAATAGGCGTGAGCCAGGACCACACCAACCACGCAGAACCACGATACATTGATCCACAATGTTCCAAACCAAGGAACAGCACAACTATGTACAACCACCAACTACGCATTACCACAGGCTAATTACATCTAGTTGCATCTAATTGCCATTCGTTGCTATTGACTGCCATGATAATCCATGATACCCAGAAGAGCAACAGCCATGACAATAGCAACTTTGATGGCACAAGACAAAAATGTGATTCCAGTGCACCGTTTCCCACAGCTTAGTGTCCGGCGTTGCACATAGTCGCTGAACAAGCAATAAACAAAGGCAGAGAATTGTAGTGCTTCAGCCTTCAGTTTTTTCTGACACAACAGTATATCTTCAAATGCAGACACCTCCTGCAATGCACCTTTGATTGGATGTCAGCCACATGGCCCGAAACTTGGGTGCAGGCACTCTTCGAAAGCGACGCAAGAGCAGGGCAACATGTGCACCAAAGCTTCCTCGATAGACGTGAGCCTTCCGCGGTGCCAAGACATGGGACATCATGGGACATCATGGGATCAACGGCTTTCCCAGCGAGAAATCAACACCAACGGCCTCATCCAGTACCATGTACCGAAGGTTTTCAAGCCTGAAGAGTTGAAGAGATTTGACGAGCAGGGTCACTGCAACACATCATGTCGTGCAATATCACTGCACAACATTGCACAAGTCTGTAGTTTCTGCATGTATTCTGTACATCTAGAATCTAATACAACGTGTGTGCGTGTGTGTATCATTGCGTATCACAAAATCATTCGCCATCTGCACCGGTGCAAGTTTCAAGCCACTAAGCCATACTAAGCCTGCCACACATGCCGCCAACGGGTGTGGGAAGCCAAAATGGTGAAGTGGAGCATATCTGGATTGGTCAGGAAAACGTTACCTCGATATGATTGATTTCGGCCCAAGCCAACAAGACAAGAGTTGCGGTTTTGATGATGGCAGAAGTCTGTGGAAATGGGTGGAGCCGGTGTAGGCTTATGGAGATTCTACAAGTTATCAGTCAACAAAGGTTGCGCATCTGGACACTTGGTACCTTTGTCGAAGGAAATTGTGCAATCAAAAAACTTCGGACCATATTCGTAGCCATAGCTGCGAACAAGTCACATGATTTCAGCAAGCGTGCTCGGTCATCTTTGGGTGTGTCGCCATCAAACGTGCATACACCGAGACCAGGGCAAACCTGGTATCGGATTGTGCAAACCTTGGAAATCCCGTTGAATAACATGTGCACTTTGATGAGGATGGTTTTAAGATGTTTCAAATATCTGAAAGCAGTGGTGTCAACATGTGTCAACATCTGTCAACAGTGTGTGTTGACCGATGGCTTCCGGTTCCCACGGTGTCTACGGCCTCACCTGTTGAAAAAGCTTCTGCAACTTCCCAAGCCTGGCTATGCAGAACAGCATCCTGCAGTAATTTGTCAAATCGAATGGTCGAATCGATTGTCGCACCATATTCATGCCATCTTGATCATCTTCGTACGTCACAAAGATGCAGCTTTATTCAGCGGATGGAAAGTGTTCTGAAAATCTATCCCATTCTTCATTCAAACTAGCCAGGTTCTGTATAATGGGATAGTTTGCAAACATTTGCAAATATTCAGTATAAACCAGTTTGCAAACATTTCAAATACTAGCTGTATCTAGCTGTATACCCATTTTGCAAGCTTTCAGCGGTATTTCAACCTTTGCAAGCTGTGTTCTGCATCCCAAACCAGCCGGCTTGGGCTGATCCTGCGCCAAGGCCTGGCGCAAGTTTTGGGGAAAAAAAGGTGGTCCTCACAGTGAGGCCCGTCCTGGAGTAGTTCTGTTGACATTCCGAGACTCGACTCTGACAATGACTGAACCTACTGGTACCCGGTACCCTTATTGATCTTCTTCATGATTATTGATCTTGTTCATGATTACTGATTACCATTAATATTAATTTAACATGATCAACCCAACAAGCGTTTTGTATGCTTTTGGATGGTTTTCCTTGGCAGCAAAGGGTTTTTTCCGCCATGTTCACGCCTTGGTTGGGAAGAGCACCAGGGCTTTGGAGTTGGGATTCTTTCGGTAGGCCTGGTCACATCTGGTCACTGCATGGCTGCTCGGGGCTGTCCACATCTGTCTGTGGCCTCGAGGATCGGCAGCGCAAACGCAAGGGACTTGCCACTGGACGTGCCCGTCGTTAGGCACAAGTGGTGCTTCTTGCCAAGAACCTCAGTGGGTTCAACACAGTTCAAGTTGGCATTTTGTTTCAAGGACATAGGACTCATGCTACAACGCAGTAATTGATTTACATGTTGTCTTGTGGTTGATTCATGTTGATTGAATCCTATCCTGCACATGTTTTGAATAGACTCGCTCTGCCTGTATTTGGGTTCGGCAATGGAAAACGACCCAATCCGCGCGAGAAACATTTGGCCGGCCTCGTCTGATACGGTACCAAACCAAACCCAGAAAGCAGAAACACATATCTCGATAAAAAATAAATAAGCTGTACTGTAATGGAATCCAGTTGCTGATGTCATGCTGCATTTCTCTTGATCCTGTTAAATACGACAATCTGCGAGGCAGTGTGGAGCTTCCGGAGGTAGCTTGCACAACGGCTTAGCCGAGCGCAAGGTTTCCGCAAGCTCCAAAGCTGGCGCCCGGAGGTCGCCGACTGTACAATCTCTCAGGTGTGGAACATGGGTAGCACAGGGGTGGAATTTGGAAGATGAAACCATGAAGACATCTCTGAGGTCTATACTTATAACTCATCTTAATTCTATCATACTCATTCATATTCTATGATGTTCTATGTATATGAAGGGTTTTTTAAGTTTTGGGATGGTCTGGTTGCAAGAGGAACGCCAGTTATGGACGGCTTGAGATGTTTCTTGACACCCAGACTCTTGGCCAGTCCATCAACCACACCGCTGTACATAGCACGGCGATGCACGGCGTGCTGTTGGAGAAGAGCATGCTGCTAGCATTCACTACATGGTGCTGCAAAATTGCTACAAAACAGTGGCACTGGAAACGGCAGCTTGACAAAATTGACAACAACAACAACAACAACAACAACAACAACAACAACAACAACAACAACAACAACAACCACGGATGCACTTGGGAATCCCCAACACCCCAAATCAGCAGTGTCTTGCATCTACCCAAGCACCTAGTGAGCAAACAACTCGTACAAGTACCGTTCGATGTAGTATCACATCGTGGTCTACAATAAACCAAGGTTGAAAGGTCGGCAATGAACTTTTGGAGGAACAATGAGGTCTGATTTTTCATCAAACATCAACTGATTAACGTGTTGTTCTTCGCATTTCACAGCACCTTTCATATCCTATCATCGGCCAGGCTTTTTTTTGCTGGCCGCTGTGGGACCGGTGTATGTGCTGGTGAAAGCCAGATCACTTCCAACGCTGATTCGCCTCTCGAGGCGCTTAGCCTTGACAGTGACGGTCTTCACCTCAATGGGCCCGGCCACGCGTTTTTTTCCATTGCAATGCCACGCAAATGCCACGCAAATGCCACGCAAATGCCACGCAAATGCCACGCAAATGCTACGCAAATGCCACGCAACCATCACGTCTTCTACATGTTGCCCCCTGAAATTCTCGATGCGCTACCAATCTCTCTCTCTCTCTTTCTTGTTACGAATGACTGAAAAGCCGGTCCCAAGAGGCCTGTGTGATACCCGTTCCACGCTGTGCTGGGACGATAGTTTGCAAATCCTTAGTCAGGGGTAGGGATGAAAGTTTGGACCTTCTTTCAGAAACCCAATGTCCATGTGTGTGTGTGTGCGTGTGCCATCACATTGGTTGCTTCTTTTTTGGCTCTTGGTTTAGGTTGTGCTTTTTTGCTCTACTGCGGAACCCTGCCACCAGACTCTAACTGTGAGGTGTCAACTTCCCTAGTTTTTGTTACTTTGACTAAAGCCAAACAACTGCTACTTTACAAACTTGGGGGACAGTCTGATATTATCTGGCAGACTTTACAGATTCCGAAAAACCATGTGATGCATCATCAATTCGTATTACATGATTAATTAAACAATATCAATCTAAATCTATACGTACAATATGTATCTATCTGTCTACTAGCTCATATATTCACATTGTCACAGTATGATTTCACATCTCATCTCTACGAGGTTCATCGTCAGACTCCAGGGAGTCTCCATCTGCCGCGACTCGGGACAGCCTCGCTGGGGTTGAAGGTGGTTGGAGGTAGGGCTGTCCACAAATGATGGCTACTCCCTATCCAAAAACAATCATCTAGTTGTTATCTTATGCCAACTTGTTTGAATTGTGCTTCACTGTCTTGTAATTGTTCGGAATGCATGCCATACTTGACACACTTGCACTTCCTGCCACTGTTGTTCATACATTTCTCACAGGTTCCACTACAAATTTCCAGTGAGGCAACCGCGCCACAGCAATCCACAGACCTTGTTTCCAGGCTGGCTTCGTGGGGGTTCCGGTGGGTTCCCTCATGAATTCCCTTGATGGCTGAGCTCACAAGCTCCCAGCGCTCAGAGATCCAGCTGTAAACCATCCATTTTCGCATCTGTAAAAATGATAAAATTGGGACAAATTGGGGATGAAGAGCTGGATCTCATTAGACCCCGCGTCTTTTTTGATGGTTTTTTTGGGGGCCAAGGTAGCTATACCTTCGAAGATCACAGAAAGGACTGCCTTGTTCTTGTTCGTGTGCAAAGCACAATAAACAACTGCACCTGGCAGCAGTCTGAGATGGCTGTCTGTGTCCCATCGGTGGCTAAGGGCTAAGAACTAAGGGCTGGTAGACATCCCAAGCACCCGGCCAAACTTCGCCTCAAATGTTGGGGAATTTGGGGAAATTGTATCACTGGGGCTCCAAACTCAAACAACAATTTGGTCCTCCAAACAATTGCAGAGAGGCCATTTCTAGATCTCTGAGAGCGACCGCAATGATCGAAATGCGAATGGTGGTCAAGTTTGAATCAAAAATCTAAGTTGGACCAGTTGGACCTGAACCAATCATTCGGTCTTTGTGGCCCCGCCAATGGTTCAACTTCTGGGCTCAGCTGACATTTACGACACTGTCAAGCAGCGAAGACTATCAAACCGTGCTCTAAGCTCCTCAAGCGTTGCTAGAGATCTAAGGCCCGGGCAATGAGCTAAGTCCCGCACCAGAAATTGATGATTGAAACTGCACTACTGCAAGAATCTGTGTATTTATACTTGTTGTATATTCTGCATCACAATATCTCTTAATTTCAAACATCATGTCAAGTGAGAGTATTCTGTGATGGTGGATTCTATATTTCATGATCTTAGATTAACATCATCTCGTGGAATGCTGCACACCATATTCATCCAGGTCGTGAATGCTCATGAAATATTGGAGTACAACGTACCTTCTGGCATCATAATCTCAATCCAAATGGTGGAACGCACTGCGCCTTTCAAATACATGCGAGGCTCGCCGAATCATAACGAGCGGAGCTCTGGGATTGATTCTTGCAGCATTCGAATATGCTGACCCCATTAATGAATACAAAGCATGAGTAAGCTCCACGCTTTCCGCTCAAACAATTCTAGCCATTATTTCTTGAGGCACTTGAGAGTGCGAGATTTCACAATCTTGAATTGCAATCCATTCCACTGGTTCTGGGGAGGAAAAGTCTAAGCCCGGTGCGTTGTTGAGTAAAAGACTTTGCAGAATGAAAGTATTTGTGCTGCTGGTTCAGCTGGTAGCAAACTAGAATCTAAGCCCCATCAGCCGAAAGGAGCACCGACAAGATACTGGATCCTCAGCTGGTCTTCCAACGTCCGCTCTGGATCAACAAGTCTACAAGAAGACAAATGAGTTGAGATCAGCAAATCCATTGAGCATGTTCCTCAAGCGTGCCATCCAAAAGCAGCTACGCCAGAAAACTTCCTAGAACCAGGGAATGCAAAGTGACAACAAGTATCCTCAGCGCGCATGCAAGATGCTGCATGGCTGGCTCATAAATCATCAGATTCAATCTACTAGCAAAAACTATGCTCGTGACTCACAGCTGCGAAAGCCGATGAGATCCGCTAAGCACATAGCAGGCAGGCCAAAATTGACCTATGCATGGGTAATCCCAGCAAACCCGGAAAAGTGCACTAATTCAACCCCCAAACAAGCCTCCAGCAACCTCCTGTATAAACCTCGGTATTTTGCATCACTTTCGCAGAAGAGACACTGAGTCACTGGGATCCTCAGAAGTATATTGCGGACCTCAAATCGCTCAAATTTGACCGCCTGGTTTCTAGAAACGAAACCGCTTGTGAAGCGCAGACCCTTGCAATAGACAGCTAGAGTAGAAGTATTGGCAGAGTTAATCAGACTGGTATGAACATGTATGAGTGATCTTGGCTCCTCAGCACCTAAGCACAAGAGTGGCAGAAATCCGAAAGTTATTGATTCAATGATATTCAATGTCAAATTACTGTTGGACCGAGGGCCATGCGACTTTAGCCAGGACTGCGGCATTCAAAGATACTGGAACTGGAGCATCCCAAACAAATCAAGCCATGCTTTGACTCAGTTAGACATCGTAGGAAAAACATGGAAAAACAAAGTTCAACCTGGTTTCATGTCAATTCTGGTACTAGGATGCTGACAATCTGTAGGCCAAACATCTGGAGTTCTTCTCAGTAAGACAGCGGTTGTTCAAACCAGTGAAAACAAAGTTGGAACCCTCCCTGTCTCAGAATCAAGCTCTGCTGCCCTCAGCTAGTTGTTCCATCATTTCAGAACACTGCGTTTCCACATGTCGCATGATGCTATAGCTACATGCTGTAGGATTGTGTAGAAGAGCGTGATTGTTACGAAGTGAATGAGCTGAGATCGAAGCAAATGGTAACCACTCAAAGCCCAAAGCAGCTACACCGAAACTCCCTGAATGCAGTGAAAATAAAATGCGGATCGGTATCCCTCAGACCGTGCATGCAAGATGCTGCATGGCTGGCTCATAAATCATCAGATTCAATCTACTAGCAAAAACCATGCTTGTGACTCACGGCTGCGAAAGCCGATGAGATCCGCTAAGCACATAGCAGGCAGGCCAAAATCGGCTCATGCATGGGTAATCCCAGCAAACCCGGAAAAGTGCACTAATTCAACCCCCAAACAAGCCTCCAGCAACCTCCTGTATAAACCTCGGTATTTTGCATCACTTTCGCAGAAGAGACACTGAGTCACTGGGATCCTCAGAAGTATATTGCGGACCTCAAATCGCTCAAATTTGACCGCCTGGTTTCTAGAAACGAAACCGCTTGTGAAGCGCAGACCCTTGCAATGGACAGCTAGAGTAGAAGTATTGGCAGAGTTGATCAGACTGGTATGAACATGTATGAGTGATCTTGGCTCCTCAGCACCTAAGCACAAGAGTGGCAGAAATCCGAAAGTTATTGATTCAATGATATTCAATGTCAAATTACTGTTGGACCGAGGGCCATGCGACTTTAGCCAGGACTGCGGCATTCAAAGATACTGGAACTGGAGCATCCCAAACAAATCAAGCCATGCTTTGACTCAGTTAGACATCGTAGGAAAAACATGGAAAAACAAAGTTCAACCTGGTTTCATGTCAATTCTGGTACTAGGATGCTGACAATCTGTAGGCCAAACATCTGGAGTTCTTCTCAGTAAGACAGCGGTTGTTCAAACCAGTGAAAACAAAGTTGGAACCCTCCCTGTCTCAGAATCAAGCTCTGCTGCCCTCAGCTAGTTGTTCCATCATTTCAGAACACTGCGTTTCCACATGTCGCATGATGCTATAGCTACATGCTGTAGGATTGTGTAGAAGAGCGTGATTGTTACGAAGTGAATGAGCTGAGATCGAAGCAAATGGTAACCACTCAAAGCCCAAAGCAGCTACACCGAAACTCCCTGAATGCAGTGAAAATAAAATGCCGATCGGTATCCCTCAGACCGCGCATGCAAGATGCTGCATGGTTGGCTCATAAATCATCAGATTCAATCTACTAGCAAAAACTATGCTCGTGACTCACAGCTGCGAAAGCCGATGAGATCCGCTAAGCACATAGCAGACAGGCCAAAATTGACCTATGCATGGGTAATCCCAGCAAACCCGGAAAAGAGCAAAGCCAATTCAACCCCCAAACAAGCCTACGTCAACCTCCTGTCTAAACCTTAGTATTTTGCATCAATTTCGCAGAAGAGACACTGAGTCACTGGGATCCTCAGACAAATGTTGCGGACCTCAAACCGCTCAAATTTGACAGAATTGTATGAACAATGAATGAACATGTATGAGTGATCTTGGCTCCTCAGCACCTAAGCACAAGAGTGGTTGAAATCAGAAACTCATTGGTTCAATGTGAAATTACTGTTGGAACGAGGGCCATGCAAGTTTAGCCAGGACTGTGGCATTCAAAGATACTAGTACTGGAAATGGAGCATTCCAAACAAATCAAGAGATGCTTTGACTCAGCTTAACCTGATAGGAGAAAAACGAGGTTCAACCTGGTTTCATGTCAATTCTGGTACTAGGATGCTGACAACCTGTATGCCAAACATCTGGAGTTCTTCTCGGCAACAGAGCAGTTGTCCAAAACAAAGAAGACAAAGTTGGAACCCTCCCTGTCTCAGAATCAAGCTCTGCTGCCCTCAGCTAGTCTTTCCATCATTTCAGAACACTGCGTTTCCACATGTCGCATTGTGGTATAGCTACATGCTGTAGGATTGCGTAGAAGAGCGTGATTGCTACGAAGTGAATGCGCTGAGATCGAAGCAAATGGTAACCACTCAAATCCCAAAGCAGCTACACCGAAACTCCCTGAATGCAGTGAAAATAAAATGCCGATCGGTATCCCTCAGCGCGCATGCAAAATGCTGCATTGCTGGCTCATAAATCATCAGATTCAATCTACTAGCAAAAACTATGCTCGTGACACGGCTGCAAAAGCCGATGAAATCCGCTAAGCACATAGCAGACAGGCCCAAAATCGGCTGGGTGAACGCCAGCAAACCAGGAACAGGGCCGAGCTGTAGTTCAAACTCAAAACAAGCCTCCAGCAATCTCCTGTATAAACCTCGGCATTTTGAATTACTTTTGCAAAAGAGACACTGAGTTACCAGGATCCTCAGACAGATGTTGCGGACGTCAAACCGCTCGAGTTTGACCACCTGCTTTCTAGAAACGAAATCGCTTGTGAACTAAGACCCTTGCAACGGACAGCTACAGATATCAGCAGAATTGTATGAGCATGTATGAGTATTGTGAGTGATCTTTCAAAGATACTGGAACTGGAGCATCCCAAACAAATCAAGCCATGCGTTGACTCGGCTAGACATCATAGGAAAAACGTGGAAAAACAAAGTTCAACCTGGTTTCATGTCAATTCTGGTACTAGGATGCTGACAATCTGTAGGCCAAACATCTGGAGTTCTTCTCAGTAAGACAGCGGTTGTTCAAACCAGTGAAAACAAAGTTGGAACCCTCCCTGTCTCAGAATCAAGCTTTGCTGCCCTCAGCTAGTCTTTCCATCATTTCAGAACACTGTGTTCCCACATGTTGCATGATGCTATAGCTACCTGCTGTAGGATTGTTAGAAGAGCGTGATTGTTACGAAGTGAATGAGCTGAGATCGAAGCAAATGGTAACCACTCAAATCCCAAAGCAGCTACACCGAAACTCCCTGAATGCAGTGAAAATAAAATGCCGATCGGTATCCCTCAGCGCGCATGCAAGATGCTGCATGGTCGGTTCAGGAAGCATCAGATTCAATTCAGAAAAAGCTGATAAGACACGCTAAGCACATAGCAAACAGGCCAAAATCGGCTCATGCATGGGTAGTCTCCGCCAGCAAACCCGGGACAGGGCAAAGCTGTACTTCAAATTCCAAACAAGCCTCCAGCAACCTCCTGTATAGTCCTTGGTTTCTAGCACAACTTTCGCAGAAGAGACACTGAGTCACTGGGATCCTCAGAAGTATATTGCGGACCTCAAATCGCTCAAATTCGACGACCTGGTTTCTAGAAAGGAAGCCCCTTCAGAACCGCAGACCCTTGCAATGGACAGCTACAAATATTGTCAGAATTGTATGAGCATGTATGAGCATGTATGAGCATGTATGAGCATGTATGAGCATGTATGAGCATGCAACTATAAGCACGTATGAGTGATCTTTGCTCCTCAGCACCTAAGCACGAGAGTGGCAGAAGTCCATGAAAGTCATTGGTTCGAAGCTTTGGAATTACTGATGGACCGAGGGCCATGCGAAAGTTTAGCCAGGACTGCGGCATTCAAAGATACTGGAACTGGAGCATCCCAAACAAATCAAGCCATGCTTTGACTCAGCTAAACATGAAATGAAAAAACAGGGTTCAAATTTCATGTCAATTCTGGTTCTAGGATGCTGGCACCCTGCAGGCTAAACATCTGGAGTTCTTCTCAATAAGACAGCAGTTGTTCAAACCAATGAAGACAAAGTTGGAACCCTCCCCGTCTCAGAATCAAGCTCTGTTGCCCTCAGCTTTAGTCGCTCGGTCATTTGAGGACTGTGTTCCAACAAATGCTATCGCCACAAGCTGTATAGGACTGTGATGGACTGTGTAGAAACTTCTGTGTTTTACACAGTGAATACTCTGAGATCGAAGCAACTGGTAACAACTCGTATCCCAAAGCAGCTACACTAAAACTCCCTAAATGCCGTGAAGATAAAATGCCGATCGGTATCCCTCAGCGTGCATGCAAGATGCTGCACGGGTTGGTTCAGGAAGCATCAGATTTAATCAAGAAAAAACTATGCTCGTGGCTGCAAAAGCCGATGAAATCTGCTCAGCGCATAGCAGACAGGCCAAAATCAGCTCATGAATAGGTAAACTCCGCCAGCAAACCCGGAAAGGGCAACCAACACAACCCCAAAACAAGCCTCCAGCAGCCTCCTGTATAAACCTCGGTATTTTGCATCACTTTTGCAAAAGAGACCCTGAGTCACTGGGATCCTCAGACAGATGTTGCGGACCTCAAACCGCTCAAATTCGACGGCCTGGTTTCCAGAAACGAAGCCCCTTCAGAACCGCAGACCCTTGCAATGGACAGCTACAAATATTGTATGAGCATGTATGAGCATGTATGAGCATGTATGAGCATGTATGAGCATGTATGAGCACGAGAGTGGCAGAAGTCCAAAAGTCATTGGTTCGAAGCTATGGAATTACTGATGGACCTAGGGCCATGCGAAAGTTTAGCCAGGACTGCGGCATGCAAAGATACTGGAACTGGAGCATCCCAAACAAATCAAGCAATGCTTTGACTCAGCTAGACATCAAAGGAAAAACGTGGAAAAACAAAGTTCAACCTGGTTTCATGTCAATTCTGGTTCTAGGATGCTGGCACCGTGTAGGCTAAACATCTGGAGTTCTTCTCAGTCAGACAGCAGTTGTTCAAACCAATGAAGACAAAGTTGGAACCCTCCCCGTCTCAGAATCAAGCTCTGCTGCCCTCAGCTTTAGTCGCTCTGTCATTTGAGGACTGTGTTCCAACAGATGCTATTGCCACAAGCTGTATAGGACTGGGTAGAAGCACCTGTGTTTTACACAGTGAATAAGCTGAGATGGAAGCAACTGGTAACAACTTGTATCCCAAAGCAGCTACACTAAAACTCCCTAAATGCCGTGAAGATAAAATGCCGATCGGTATCCCTCAGCGTGCATGCAAGATGCTGCATGGTCGGTTCAGGAAGCATCAGATTTAATCGAGAAAAAACTATGCTCGTGGCTGCAAAAAGCGATGAGATCTGTTCACCAGCGCATAGCAGACAGGCCAAAATCAGCTCATGAATAGGTAAACTCCGCCAGCAAACCCGGAAAGGGCAAGCTAATCAAACTCCAAACAAGCCTCCAGCAGCCTCCTGTATAAACCTCGGTATTTTGCATCACTTTTGCAGAAGAGACCCTGAGTCACTGGGATCCTCAGACAGATGTTGCGGACCTCAAATCGCTCAAATTCGACGGCCTGGTTGCTAGAAACGAAGCCCCTTCCGAACCGCAGACCCTTGCAATGGACAGCTACACATATTGTCAGAATTGTATGAGCATGTATGAGCATGTATGAGCATGTATGAGCATGTATGAGCATGTATGAGCATGTATGAGCATGCAACTATAAGCACGTATGAGTGATCTTTGCTCCTCAGCACCTAAGCACGAGAGTGGCAGAAGTCCATGAAAGTCATTGGTTCGAAGCTTTGGAATTACTGATGGACCGAGGGCCATGCGAAAGTTTAGCCAGGACTGCTGCATTCAAAGATACTGGAACTGGAGCATCCCAAACAATCAAGCCATGCTTTGACTCCGCTAAACATGGAATGAAAAAAACAGGGTTCAAATTGGTTTCATGTCAATTCTGGTTCTAGGATGCTGGCACCGTGTAGGCCAAACATCTGGAGTTCTTCTCAGTAAGACAGCAGTTGTTCAAACCAATGAAGACAAAATTGGAACCCTCCCCGTCTCAGAATCAAGCTCTGTTGCCCTCAGCTTTAGTTGCTCTGTCATTTCAGAAGACTGTGTTCCAACAGATGGTATCGCCACAAGCTGTATAGGACTGTGTAGAAGCAACACCTGTGTTTTACACAGTGAATACGCTGAGATCGAAGCAGCTGGTAGCCACTCGTATCCCAAAGCAGCTACACTAAAACTCCCTAAATGCCGTGAAGATAAAATGCCGATCGGTATCCCTCAGCGTGCATGCAAGATGCTGCATGGTCGGTTCAGGAAGCATCAGATTTAATCGAGAAAAAACTATGCTCGTGGCTGCAAAAGCCGATGAGATCTGCTCAGCCAGCGCACAGCAGACAGGCCAAAATCGGCTCATGAATAGGTAAACTCCGCCAGCAAACCCGGAAAGGGCAAGCTAATCAAACTCCAAACAAGCCTCCATCAACGTACTGTATAAACCTTGGTATTTCGCATAACTTTTGCAGAAGAGACACTGAGTCACTGGGATCATCGGACAAATGTTGCGGACCTCAAACCGCTCAAATTCGACGGCCTGGTTTCTAGAAACGAAGCCCCTTCCGAACCGCAGACCCTTGCAAAGGACAGCTACAAATATTGTCAGAATTGTATGAGCATGTATGAGCATGTATGAGCATGCAACTATAAGCACGTATGAGTGATCTTTGCTCCTCAGCACCTAAGCACGAGAGTGGCAGAAGTCCATGAAAGTCATTGGTTCGAAGCTTTGGAATTACTGATGGACCGAGGGCCATGCGAAAGTTTAGCCAGGACTGCTGCATTCAAAGATACTGGAACTGGAGCATCCCAAACAATCAAGCCATGCTTTGACTCCGCTAAACATGGAATGAAAAAAACAGGGTTCAAATTGGTTTCATGTCAATTCTGGTTCTAGGATGCTGGCACCGTGTAGGCCAAACATCTGGAGTTCTTCTCAGTAAGACAGCAGTTGTTCAAACCAATGAAGACAAAATTGGAACCCTCCCCGTCTCAGAATCAAGCTCTGTTGCCCTCAGCTTTAGTTGCTCTGTCATTTCAGAAGACTGTGTTCCAACAGATGCTATTGCCACAAGCTGTATAGGACTGGGTAGAAGCACCTGTGTTTTACACAGTGAATAAGCTGAGATCGAAGCAGCTGGTAGCCACTCGTATCCCAAAGCAGCTACACTAAAACTCCCTAAATGCCGTGAAGATAAAATGCCGATCGGTATCCCTCAGCGTGCATGCAAGATGCTGCATGGTCGGTTCAGGAAGCATCAGATTTAATCGAGAAAAAACTATGCTCGTGGCTGCAAAAGCCGATGAGATCTGCTCAGCGCATAGCAGACAGGCCAAAATCAGCTCATGAATATAGGTAAACTCCGCCAGCAAACCCGGAAAGGGCAAGCTAATCAAACTCCAAACAAGCCTCCATCAACGTACTGTATAAACCTCGGTATTTTGCAATTTTTGCATCACTTTTGCAGAAGAGACCCTGAGTCACTGGGATCCTCAGACAGATGTTGCGGACCTCAAACCGCTCAAATTCGACGGCCTGGTTTCTAGAAACGAAGCCCCTTCCGAACCGCAGACCCTTGCAATGGACAGCTACACATATTGGCAGAATTGTATGAGCATGTATGAGCATGCAACTATAAGTACGTATGAGTGATCAAGGGCCATGCGAAAGTTTAGCCAGGACTGCTGCATTCAAAGATACTGGAAATGGAGCATCCCAAACAATCAAGCCATGCTTTGATTCGACCAGCTAAATGGCACAAAAATGATAGGTTCTTCCAGAAAGTCATGACAAAAAGGGGGAAAAACCTAAACTTTCGCTTCAAACAGGGACTTACTCTTGACGGGAACGTTTCTTCATGTTCCTTCTGATCTCAAAGCTGACTTTGAAGCTGAGCTGAGATACACCTAGCATTGGCTTCGTTTTCAAGGGGTACTTGGTCCCCGGCACCTAGCAATTGAGGAGGCCTTCCACCTTAGGATGAACCATGGGGGCTACAGAATGCTTTTGGACATCCTCTGAAGTCAAACTATGTTTGGCCAAACTACTCACAGCTGGGTTTGGGCAAGGTTGACGGAAGCTGTCTGGTTTCAATGTTGACTGTGTGCAACTAGCACACCTGCGACTTCCAGCCAAGGAACCAAGGAAATCCAGGCATAGTGCTTGAAAGTTCTGGAAGATTTTTGCTGCCGGCCCACACTTACATACAAATTTTACAGCTTCAATAGAGAAGCGTTGAAGTACATTGATACCTTCAAAACCTTTCCAACCAGGACGCGGTCAAAGGCAAGCGATACTATGCGATCCTGCAAAGATCAGGAATATCCTATCCGTGGGATTTTATCCAGCAACTTTGGATAGATTCTGGCTAGGAATCTGCAACAGGTCTGGCTCTTTCATGTGTTCATATTATGAAAATTAGCCGGGTGTTTCTCTATCTTTTCTTAGCAAAGATCAAACCTCACTGGATCATACCAGCCTAAAGCTCAAGTACACTGTCAACAAGGACAAACAAATGGCCAAAACATGGCGCAGTCCGCATGCATTTCTGAAATGCTATTGGAAAGTCAACAAAATTTACATTGGTGGTATATGATACCATGGTGGTTAATCAGGTTGATGATAGTATTATATATTATGATTTTACCTTGGCCCAAAAAAGCCTAGGTTTGGATTCCGAACCTGCTTTAGGATGCGCACCAGCCATCTTGAATCTCCGTGGTCAGCCCTGAAATCCACCGGTGCCATGGCAAAAGACTTCATGGGGAGAGCATCAATCCCTTGAAGAAAGGTCGCTGAGAATCGATGGGAAGATGACGAAAAAAATGGGGCTAGGGGTTTTGACCGTATATCACCATATGTCCCCGTTGATCATCATCTACCACATATCACCATGTTCCACCATAGATTGCCATCTATCGCCTACGCTTCGCGGTCAAAAAACCGCCCTCCTTTTCCATCCTGGGTTTCCCGACGTAAATTGCGCCGCGGAGACAGTGCTGCTCGAAGGAATGGGAAAAGGTCCGTGGTTTAATCCCTGAAGTCCTCCTAACGTGGTTATACAATTTTATTAATCAATCTAATCTAAGCCAGGCCGGACGTAAGTGCAAGAATGGGAGATTAACATGTCAGTACAGTCATCGTTTAGTCCCAGTACTGAGAGCTATGCTGAAGTTCAGCCCGTACCACAGGATTCAGCAGTGCTGGAACTGCCACATATATCGCGAGAGCCAGCCGTTGCTAGCCATATTTGGAAAATGTAGAAAAGAAATGAAAAGAACATGTTTCAACATTTTTCGTGTCAACTCGATGCAAGGCTGACAGCCTAAGGACCGAGCATCTTGGATTCTCCACGTCCAAAAATGATTGTTAACGCAGAGAATTCACACTGGGAAGACCCTCCTTCTCGCAAGAACCGTCTGTGGACCCCTGTTCAAACCTGCGCTGGCTGTGCAGCCAACCTTGTTTTTGTGTTTTTGACATGTAAAGGACCATGAACAAAGCGCGGCCTGCAATGTAAAGAGACTGAGATCGACGCCAAGGAGAAAGAAGTCCAAAGGGAGGCTTGACCAAGAGACCATGAAGGCTATAAATATGTCAAACTTCCCTTGGAGCGGCAAGATTGTTCAGTATCGCCCCGGAAATGATCAGATTGGATATGGGAAAGCTATGCCTGTGATAGCTAAATTAAAGCAATTGTCTACTCAGCAAACAAGCAAACTGAGCACGTGTGCAAGAAAAGGAAAAATGTGACTGCAATGAAAAACGAGGCCTCCGCAAACCAACACGGACCATAGTCGAAAGGCTCTTGTCCGGACAAAAGACAACTCACTCCAGAAAGAATCAGACTGACTTAGGCAAAGCTATGCACAAAGACGGGCAAAGTAATAGCGCGTGGTGAAGCGAAACAGAAAAAAATGGTTTCAATGCCCGCAAACCAAGAGGACAGATAGTCGAAAGCTCTGGGTTCGTTTGTCTTAGTCTTGTGCACGAGACGGCACAAAGGTCCTTAGATTTAACATAATTTAACAGAGCCTCAGCCGTCTAGCCGTTGAATTGTTCCCTTGAATGGTTCTATTGCAAACGACAGCCAGCTATCTTGAACATGATGGATACATGACATGGGATCACATGGAAATAGAAACTTTAACAAAAGTTCAGTATCAACTCACTCCGCACTTGGACCCTGACAGCCTAAGGACCAAGCATCTTGGATTCTCCACTAAGTCAAAAGTGATCTTCGATCACAGGAAAATGAAACTTGGACCCTAAGCTCTTGCTGACTATTGGTAGATATTGTTTCTATTTCATGTGGATCGTCTCAACATGTCAATTTGCTGTAGCATCAAATAAAAATTGACCTTGAAGAACAAACGCTGAGATTGACGCCTGGACAAATAGACCCAAACAGCAGCTGAAAACATTGTCCCTCAACGCCATGAACGCTTGACAAGACAGTTCCCCTAAGCCTTAGTCTAAGAGCACACGCAAGATGGCTGATCGTTTCACCACACCCATGGCAGCCAAAGCGCTTGTGTACTCAGCAAAGACGCAAACGGAACACATGTTCAGGCTTTTCGGTTGAGTGCAATGAAAAACGAGGCCTCCGCAAACCAACACGGACCATAGTCGAAAGTTCTTGCCTTGTTGTCTTGGTCTCGCCCACTAGACAACACAGCCGTCCTGAAATTCAACAACACCTAAGCAAGGTTGCCACTTAATCGTGCTGTTGCTGTACCTTATATTGAAAAGGCGCAGACTGCTTGTGAACAGGGAAGCCAAATAATTCAAGTAAAGATTGATTTGCAAAATTGTACCAACATGTACCAACCTAGCATGAAGTAAACAAGATGAGGAGCTATCAATCCCTCGTGTTTCACATGACTAAGAGCTACACTGAAGTTCGACCGGGACAAAAGGATTCAGTTCTACTGGAAGTGCCAAGTATGACAAGAGCATACGAGAGTCATATGAGATCATATAAGAACAAAACGAGTTTCACCATGTTTCACTGTTAACGCCAGACCAGGGCACAGCCTAAGGACGAAGCATCTTGGATTCAAACGGGAAGACCCATCTTGGACCTCTCCTTCTCTGCATAGAAAGAAGTTAGGATCAGCGCCAAAGACAAACAAAATCGATTCAGCAGCTTGTCTACTTGGAGAAAGGCAAACCGAGTGCGAGCGTTCAAGCAGAAAAATCTAGGCCTTGAATATTCTTGAATCATCTTGAATCCTTGATTTCACAGAAAAACCAAGGCCTTCTCCAATCCAAGACCCATAGGTGAAAGCTCTGGGCTCTGTTGTCCGAGTCTCGCGTGCAAGACAAAACCAAACTTCTTAAACAACAGCAGCTACTGTAAGCAATGTAGCCATTGAATTGTTCCGTTGCAACCTTCATTCCAAGAAAATGCAGACCGCTTCTGAACGACAGACCCCAGTAGTCCCAAGAACAATGAAGTTGCAAAATTATACCAACATAGAGTGCAGGACCGAAGTTTGGAGAACTTCAGAATGATGAAGTGAATGAGCATAAGGGACAGCTCTGTATCCGCAGGACAGGTCATGACTGAGAGCTATGCTGAAGTTCCGCCGGAACTGCCGGATTCAGCAATAGTGGAACTGACTGACAACTATGACGAAAACCAGCTATGTCAGCCATGTTGGAAACATAGACACCTGCGAACAGAAGAAGTCTCCAAATACTCATTCAGTATCTTTCAGTGCTAAATCCGCACAAGGATGCTGACTGCTTACGGACCAAGCATCTTGGGTTCTGCACCAAGTCAGAAAAATATCATGAAGCATAGAAAAGTGAAACTTGGACCCCTAGCTCATCCAGCAACTCTAGCAACTACAGGTTCTACGCATTTCTGATGGTTTCAACCATGTGAATTTGCTCTACCATCGAAAGGGAAATAGAAGTGCTAAAGAACACACCCTGAGATTGACGCCTGGACAAATAGATCCAAACAGCGGCTAAACCGGTTGTCCCTCCACAGCAGGAACACTTGACAATGCTCCCTTAGAGCGCATGAAAAATGGCTGATCAGTGAACCACAAAGGACAGATTGGATTTGGAAAAGCTATGCCCGTGGCAGCCAAAACCGCAAGAGACATCACAAAAGTCCTTAGATTCAACAGAACCTAAGCAGTCAAGCCTGAGTCTAGCCAGTGATTCGTTCCGTTAAATCGTTCCCTTGCTGCAGCCCCATTTCAAAAAAATCCCAATCGCGGGCCCAAGCAATGAGAGTGAAAATTGATTTGCTAAATCAAACCAACAGAGTGTCAATAGATGATTGACAGTGCCTAACTAGGACTGGTCATGACTGAGAGCTATGCTGAAGTTCAGCCGGAACTGCCGGATTCAGCAGTACTGGAACTGACTGTCAACTACGACGAGAGCCAGCTATATTCGCCATGTTGGAACATACACATGAGATCACATGGAAAGAAAAGAGTTTCAATATCTTTCAGTATCAACTGTGTACTAGCACGCTGCGAGCCTTAGGACCATGCTTCTCCGGTTCTCCACTCAGTCAGAACAAGATATTCAAACACCGGAGGGTTCTTGCCGACTCTCCAGCAGGTTTTGTTTCTATGTTGTGTGCTGGTTCAACATTAAAATGCGCTGTACCATCAAGAAGGAAATAGAATGGAAAAGAACACACGCTGAGATTGACACCTGGACAAATAGATCCACACACAGCTCAAGCCATTGTCCCTCAACGCCGTTAACACTTTACAATGTTCCCTCAGAGCATGCAAGATGGCTGATCTTTCCATCAGAAAGGATCAGATTAGATTTGGAGAAGCTACGCCCGTGACAGTCAAAACGTTTGTCTACTCAGCAAAGAAGTTCTACTGGGATTGGAGGATTCAGTTGTACTGGAAGCACCAAGTTTTCATATGAGAATAGAACAATCAAGTTTCAACATGCTTCAATGTTAACTCCATACAGGGCACGGCTTGAGGACGAAGCATCTTGGATTCAAACAGGAAAACCCATCTTGGAGCTCTCCTTCTTAGCTCTCCGCAGTCTGTGCTACTATGTTTCTTCAATGTGATACAGACTCTCTGCAGACGTTGAGATCAGCGCCGAAGACAATCAAAATGAATTCAGCAGCTTGTCTTCAGTATTCATGCGGAAAAGAATCTAGGCCTTGAATATCGTTGAATCCCTGATTTCAAAGGAAAACAAGGCCTTCGTCAACCCAAAACCCATAGGTGAAAGCTCTGGGCTCTGTTGTCTGAGTCTCGCGCGCAAGACAAGACCAAGCTTCTTACATTTGACAACAGCTACCGTAAGCAGTGTAGCCATTGAATTGTTCCATTAAACTGTTCCGTTGCAATCTTCATTTCCGAAAAATGCAGATCGCTTGTGAACCACGAATCAAGGTAAACCATCTAAGGACAGATTTGAAAAACCATACAAACGTAAATTATACTACCTAAGTTTCAGAAGCAACAAGATGAAGCAAATGAGGAACTCTATATCCCCAGGACAAGTCATGACTGAGAGCTATGCTGAAGTTCAGCCGGAACTGCCGATTCAGCAGTACTGAGCTGACTGACAACCATGACGAGAGCCAGCTATGTTAGCAATGTTGGAAACATACAACTGCGAACAAAAGAAGTTTCAACATTTCAGTATCTTTCAGTCTTAAATCCATACTAGGATGCTGACAGCCTAAGTACCAAGCATCTTGGGTTCTGCACTCAGTCAGAAAAAAAAAGGATCCAACACAGCCAAGTGAAATTTGGACCCTTAGCTCATGCAGCAACTCTAGCAACTACAGGTTCTACGCATTTCTGATGGTTTCAACCATGTGAATTTGCTCTACCATCGAAAGGGAAATAGAAGTGCTAAAGAACACACCCTGAGATTGACGCCTGGACAAATAGATCCAAACAGCGGCTAAACCGGTTGTCCCTCCACAGCAGGAACACTTGACAATGCTCCCTTAGAGCGCATGAAAAATGGCTGATCAGTGAACCACAAAGGACAGATTGGATTTGGAAAAGCTATGCCCGTGGCAGCCAAAGCCCCAGTCTTTTTAGCAAACAGGCAAACCGCCCTGTTCAGGTAGAAAAATACAATTTTTGCGTAAAACAAGCACCAAAAGACCTGTAGTCTAATGCTCTTGGCTCCTTTGTCTTAGTTTCGCGCATGAGACAATGCGAAAGTCCTTAGATTTGACAGAACCTAAGCAAACAAGCCTGAGTCTAGCCAGTGATTCGTTCCGTTGAATTGTTCCCTTGCTGCAGCCCCATTTCAAAAAAATCCCAATCGCGGGCCCAAGCAATGAAAGTGAAAATTGATTTGCTCAATCAAACCAACAGAGTGTGAATAGATGATTGACAGTGCCTAAGCTTCAAGCGTGGCAGAATGGTGAAGCAAATGAACAACTCTAGAATGAGCTGTCAAACTAGGACTGGTCATGACTGAGAGCTATGCTGAAGTTCAGCCGGAACTGCCGGATTCAGCAGTACTGGAACTGACTGTCAACTACGACGAGAGCCAGCTATATATGCCATGTTGGAACATACACATGAGATCACATGGAAAGAAAAGAGTTTCAATATCTTTCAGTATCAACTGTGTACTAGCACGCTGCGAGCCTTAGGACCATGCTTCTCCGGTTCTCCACTCAGTCAGAACAAGATATTCAAACACCGGAGGGTTCTTGATACTCTCCACTAGATCCTGTTTCTATGTTGTGTGCTGGTTCAACATTAAAATGCGCTGTACCATCGAGAAGGAAATAGAACAAACCCTGAGATTTTGACGCCTGGACCAGATGTTCCAAACAGCCGTTTAGCCCATTGTCCTTCAATGCCATGAACACTTGACAAGACACTTCCCATAAGCCTTAGCACGCATGAAAGATGGCTAATCGGTCCACCAGCAAGGACCAGATCGGATATGGGAAAGCTAAGCCCGTGGCAGCCAAAACCCCTGTCTACTCAGCAAAGAATTTCAACCGCGACTGCAGGATTTAGTTGTACTGGAAATGCCGAGCATGACGAAAAACATATTATGAGAACAAAACAAGTTTCAACGTGCTTCAATGTTAACTCCAGACCGGCGCACGGCCTAAGGACGAAGCATCTTGGATTCAAAAAGGAAAACCCATCTTGGAGCTCTCCTTCTTAGCAAACTCTGTGGGCCATGAGCTCTTGCTGACTCTCCGCAGTCTGTGCTACTATGTGTTCAATGTGATACAGACTCTCTGCAAAGAAAGACATTGAGATCAGCGCCGAAGACAAACAAAATCGATTCAGCAGCTTCTATACTTGGAGAAAAGCAAACCGAGTGCGAAAACTTAAGCGGAAAAGAATCTAGGCCTTGAATATCATTGATGCCTTGATTTCAAAGCGAAACAATGCATCCGCCAACCCAAGACCCATAGTTCAAGGCTCTGGGTTCTTTTGTCTGAGTCTCGAACGCAAAACAAAACCAACCTTCTGACATTCAACTGCAGCTACTGTAAGCAGTGTGGCCATCGAATTGTTCCTGTTCCGTTGCAATCTTCATTTCAAGAAGATGCAGAATGCTTGTGATTCACAGACCAAACTAAACCAAGTAAGGACGGATTTGCAAGATCATGTAAACGCAATTGTACTTCCCAAGTTTCAAGAGCAGCAGAATGATGAAGTAAATGAAGAGTTCTGAATCCCCAGGAATGGTCGTGACTGAGAGCTATGCTGGAATTTAGCCGCGACTGGCGGATTCAGCAGTACTGGAACTGACAAGTAGGGAGAGACGTAGCTATCTTAGCCAGGCTGCAAACACACACACACACACCTGCGAACAGCAAAGGTTTCATTATATGGTGGTTTCTCAAAATAGGAAGCCCAAAAATGGCTGGTTAGTTAGTATAAATGACTAATAGGAAGGATGATTTGGGGGTCCCCCTATTTTGAGAAACACCCATATTTAAGTCTAAGTATCAACTCTGTACTAACATGCTGACACCCTAAGGACCAAGCATCTTCGATTTTCCACTCGGTCAAAAATTATCTTCAAACACCGCAATGCGAAACTTGGACCCTTGGCTCATGCTGACACTCCGGCAGATCTTGTTGCTGTGTGTTTTGTACTCGTTCAACATGTGAACGTCCATGAACACTTGACAAGACAGCTCCCAAAAGCCTTAGAGTTCATGCAAGATGGCTGATCATTGGCACCGGAAAGGATCAGACTGACTTTTGGAAAGCTATGCTCGTGGCAGCCAAAGCCCTTGTCTACTTGGCAAACGGGCAGCCAAAGCGAGCACTTGCTCAGGCAGAAACACAATTGTTCAATGGAAAACAAGGCTTCCGCCAACCCAAGACCCATAATTAGTCTGATTCTCTTGGGTCACTTCGCTTGGTCTTGCGCAGGAGACAACACAAAGGTCCTTAAATTCAGCAGCACCTGAAGCAGTCTAGCCGTTGATGTGTTCTATTGCATTGTTCCCTTTCAGCAGCCTCGTTTCCAGAAAATCCCAACCGCAGACCCAAGCAAATCAAGCAATTCAGGTGAAGATAGATTGGCCATGATTTGCCCTATCAAACCAACAGAGTGTGAATAGATGGTTGACGGTACCTAAGCTTCAAGTGTGACAGAATGGTAAAGCATATGAACAACTCTGAATGTCTCCTTTGGACTGACCGTGACTGAGAGCTATGCTGAAGTTCAGACTGCAGGATTCAGCAGGGCTACTCAAACTGGCAACTATAACTAAAGGCAGCCAGGTTAGCCATGTTGGAAACATAAACATGTGATCATATGAGAAAAGAACAGGCCTCAGAAATGTTCAATGAATTTCAGCATCAACTCTCTACTAGGTACTAGGATGCTGACAGCCTAGGGCCCAAGCATGGTGGGTTCTCCACTGATTCCACTGAGTCAGAAAAATGTTTTCAAAAACAGGAAACTGAGACTTGAAACCCCGAGCTCTTGCCGACTCTGCAGAAACTTATTGTTTCTGCGTGCTTTCTACTAGTTCAACATGTGAAAGTGCTGCAGCATCATCGAAAAAGAAATGTCTCAAGAACAAACGCTGAGATTGACGCCGGGACAAGATGATCCAAACAGCGGCTTAACCCGTTGCCCCTCAACGCCCTGAACACTTGACAAGACAATTCCCTTCAGCCTTAGAGCACATGCAAGATGGCTGATCATTGTACCAGAAAGGACCAGATTGGATTTGGGAAAGCTATGCCTGCGGCAGCCAAAGCCCTTGTCTACTTGGCAGACGGGCAAACAAACCGCGTGTTCAAGCAGAGAAAAAAATGTGTTCGATAGAAAGCCAGGCCTCAAACCAAGAGAACCCATCGTCGAAAGCTTTTGACTCCTTTGCAACACAAAGGTCCTTAAATCCAGCAGCACCTGAAGCAGTCTAGCCGTTGATGTGTTCTATTGCATTGTTCCCTTTCAGCAGCCTCATTTCCAGAAAATCCCAACCGCGGACCCAAGCAAATCAAGCAATTCAGGTGAAGATAGATTGGCCATGATTTGCCCTATCAGACCAACAGAGTGTGAATAGATGGTTGACGGTACCTAAGCTTCAAGTGTGACAGAATGGTAAAGCATATGAACAACTCTGAATGTCTCCTTTGGACTGACCGTGACTGAGAGCTATGCTGAAGTTCAGACTGCAGGATTCAGCTGGAACTGACAACTATGATGAGAGCCATCTAAGCTAACCACAAAATACATGATGAGAGAGCCATATATTTCAACACATGAACAGAACGGGTTTCAAATGGTTTCAATAACATGAACTTGGCACTCGGTTGCTGACAGCCGAAGGACCAAGCATCTTTGATTCTCCACTCAGTTAGAGGAACATCTTCAAACACAGGAAAGTGAAACTTGGACCCTGAGCTCTTGCTAACTCTCCAGCATATTTTGTTTCGGTTTCATTGGGATTGTTTCAACATGTCAATTTGCGGTACCATCGAAAAAGGAAATAGACTGCCTAAAGAACAAAGGCTGAGATTGACGCCTGGACAAGATGATCCAAACAGCCGTTTAGCCCACTGTCCCTCAATGCCATAAACGCTTGACAAGACAGTTAGTTCCCTCAAGCCTTAGAGCGCATGCAAGATGGCTGATCATTGGCACCAGAAAGGATCAGACTGACTTTTGGAAAGCCATGCTCGTGGCAGCCAAAGCCTTTGTCTACTTGGCAGACGGGCCTCCTCAAACCCAGAGGACCCATAGTTGAATCTCTTGGCTCGTCTTAGGCTCGTGCGAGGCTAAACACAACAAGCAGGTACTCAATTTCAAAAGCTCCTAGGCAATATAGCTATTGAGCTGTTCAATGGCAGCCGCCTCAACACAAAGCCCAGCAATGGAAGTAAAGATAGATTCGCAAAATTGTGCCAAGGTAGGGTGTATATATTTGGCAGTACCTGAGTTTCAGGAGCAGCAGGATGATCAAGTAAATGAGGAACACTGTAAGTCCCTCCTGCCAGTCCTGACTGAGAGCTATGCTGAAGTTCAGCTGGATTGCCCGATTCAGCTGTGTTTGAGCTGACAACCATGACAAGAGCTAGCTACACCAGCCATGCTGTGAACATACGCATGGTTGAAAAAAGATCTTCAAACACAGGAAAGTGAAACTTGGACCCTGAGCTCTCGCCAACTCTCCAGCATATCATTGTTTCTGTTTCATTGGGATTGTTTCAACATGTGAATTTGCGGTACCATCGAAGAAGGAATAGACTGCCTAAAGAACAGAGGCTGAGATCGCTGCCTAGGGAAACAAAAAACCCAACTCAACCAGTCGTCCCTCAGTGGAAGGAACACTTCACATGCCAGTTTCCTTGGAAAACTGCAAGAGCTGCAAATGGGCTGATCATGCTGATATGGCTGATCGTTGCATCAGAGTGCACTTGGAAAGCTGTGCCCGTGGCAGACAAAGCCCCAGTTTGCTCGCAGACAGGCAAGCCCAGCGCATAATCAGAGAGCAATGCTGAAGCTCAGCCGGACTGCAAGATTGAGTGGTACTGGAACTGCCGCCTACAATAGTGACACCTGGTGATTCCTGAAGACATGTTTTGTACACATGAGCGGACGTCGGAAGTAATTGTTTGGAACCATATTCACATTCTCGGACATTCGTCTCATGTCGCAAAGCGCGAGACTGGAACCATATTCAAAAATATTTTCGAGAGTCCCATATCGCCTTGGGGGGGAAAAGACTATGAAAACAAACAGTCAGTCAAGAAAGTTTCGGGACATAATTCAATGCAACAATTTTGACCGCGGTTCAAATGTAAATCGAACAAGTTTCATCAAGTTTCAATACGCATCAGAGATACTTGCTAACTAGGATGCTGGCAGCCTAAGGACCAAGCATCTTGGATCCCTCCACTCAGCTGGAAAACATCTTCAAACACAATTGAAACTTGGTCATGCGAATGTGTAGGGCCATCAACTAAAACATCAATGGTCTGCAAAACACAAGGACGCTGAGATCGACACCCAAAGAACCGGATCCAAACACTGGCTAAATCAAGAGTCCCTCAACGCCATGACTTGACAATACAGTTCCCTTAGAGTGCACGTTGCAGCAGAAAAGATCAGATTGGATTTGGAAAACTATGCGCGTGGCAGCCAAAGCCCCCGTCTCCGTGGCAGACAGGCAAATGGAGGACGTAATTCAGGCAGAGGAAGAAGCGTTTGCAGTGAAAAACTAGGCCTCTGAGGCCTCTGCAAACCAACAAGACCCATGGTCCATACTTCTTGGCTCGTTTGTCTTAGTCCCGTGCACCAGACTCAAGTCCTTGATTTTCATAGCACCTAAGCAGTTTAGCAATGTAGCCGTAGCCATTGAACTGTTGCATGGCTGCGGCCTCATCGGCAGGAGTGCCAACTGTTGAAAAGATGGAGACATCTCCGAAATGTTGCAAGTGCGTTATGAGTACAAATAGAGAGTGAGAGTGAGGCAAAGGGGGGAAATAGACTACATATGTATTCAGAAGGCTTGTAAATGAAACAATCCGTATATATGTAAATATAGAATACGTGCATACGCAAGGAGCAGCACCTCAGTTCAAGTGTGTGTCACAATGATGAAGCAAACCAGCTTCCCAGAATCTGTGCGCAATACTACCGGTGACTGAGACAAATGCCGAAGCTCAGCAGGACTGCAAATTCAAGGCTGCCAGAACTGCCAATTACAAGGAGAGCTGGTGATTCTTCAAGACATGTTGGGTACGTATGACCCGACGTCAAAATTATTGTTTGGAACCAAATTCACAAACGTTTTCGAGAGTCCCATATCGCCTTGGGGCGGAAAAGACTATGAAAACAAACAGTCAGTCAAGAAAGTTTCGGGACATAATTCAATGCAATATTTTTGACCGCGGTTCAAATGTAAATCGAACAAGTTTCATCAAGTTTCAATACGCATCAGAGATACTTGCTAACTAGGATGCTGGCAGCCTAAGGACCAAACATCTTGGATCCCTCCACTCAGCTGGAAAACATCTTCAAACACAATTGAAACTTGGTCATGGGAATGTGTAGGGCCATCAACTAAAACATCAATGGTCTGCAAAACACAAGGATGCTGAGATCGACACCCAGAGAAACAGATCCAAACAGTCCAAACACTGGCTCACTGGCTAAATCAAGAGTCCCTCAACGCCATGACTTGACAATACAGTTCCCTAAGAGCGCACGTTGCAGCAGAAAAGATCAGATTGGATTTGGAAAACTATGCGCGTGGCAGCCAAAGCCCCCGTCTCCGTGGCAGACAGGCAAATGGAGGACGTATTCAGAGAAAGAAGTGTTTGCAGCGAAAAACTAGGCCTCTGAGGCCTCTGCAAACCAACAAGACCCATGGTCCATACTTCTTGGCTCGTTTGTCTTAGTCCCGTGCACCAGACACAAGTCCTTAATTTTCATAGCACCTAAGCAATTTAGCAATCCAGCCATTCAATTGTTGCATGGCTGCAGCCTCATCCGAAGAAGCGCCAACTGCTTGAAAAGATGGAGACATCTCCGAAATGTTGCTAGTGCGTTGTGAGTACAAATAGAGAGAGAGTGAGGCAAAGGGGGGAAATAATATGTAAATATAGAATACGTGCATACGCAAGGAGCAGCACCTCAGTTCAAGTGTGTCACAATGATGAAGCAAACCAGCTTCCCAGAATCTGTGCGCAATACTACCGGTGACTGAGAGAAAGGCCGCAACTCAGCGAACTGCAAATTCAAGGCTGCTGGAACTGCCAATTGCAATCAGAGCTGGTGATTCTTGAAGACGTGTTGGGTACGTATGAGCCGTCAAAATTATTGTTTGGAACCAAATTCACAAACATTTTCGAGAGTCCCATATCGCCTTGGGGCGGAAAAGACTATGAAAACAAACAGTCAGTCAAGAAAGTTTCGGGACATAATTCAATGCAATATTTTTGACCGGCGGTTCAAATGCAAATGGAACAAGTTTCATCAAGTTTCAATACGCATCGGAGATATTTGCTAACTAGGATGCTGGCAGCCTAAGGACCAAGCATCTTGGATTCCCCCACTCAGCTGGAAAACATCTTCAAACACAATTGAAACTTGGTCATGCGAATGTGTAGGGCCATCAACTACAACATCAATGGTCTGCAAAACACAAGGACGCTGAGATCGACACCCAGAGAAACAGATCCAAACAGTGAACAAGTTTCATCAAGTTTCAATACGCATCGGAGATATTTGCTAACTAGGATGCTGGCAGCCTAAGGACCAAGCATCTTGGATTCCCCCACTCAGCTGGAAAACATCTTCAAACACAATTGAAACTTGGTCATGCGAATGTGTAGGGCCATCAACTACAACATCAATGGTCTGCAAAACACAAGGACGCTGAGATCGACACCCAGAGAAACAGATCCAAACAGTCCAAAAACTGGCTCACTGGCTAAATCAAGAGTCCCTCAACACCATGACTTGACAATACAGTTCCCTTAGAGCGCACGTTGCAGCAGAAAAGATCAGATTGGATTTGGAAAACTATGCGCGTGGCAGCCAAAGCCCCCGTCTCCGTGGCAGACAGGCAAATGGAGGACGTAATTCAGGCAGAGGAAGAAGCGTTTGCAGTGAAAAACTAGGCCTCTGAGGCCTCTGCAAACCAACAAGACCCATGGTCCATACTTCTTGGCTCGTTTGTCTTAGTCCCGTGCACCAGACACAAGTCCTTAATTTTCATAGCACCTAAGCAATTTAGCAATCCAGCCATTCAATTGTTGCATGGCTGCAGCCTCATCCGAAGGAGCGCCAACTGCTTGAAAAGATGGAGACATCTCCGAAATGTTGCTAGTGCGTTATGAGTACAAATAGAGAGAGTGAGGCAAAGAGGGGAAATAGACTACATATGTATTCAGAAGGCTTGTAAATGAAACAATCCGTATATATGTAAATATAGAATACGTGCATACGCAAGGAGCAGCACCTCAGTTCAAGTGTGTGTCACAATGATGAAGCAAACCAGCTTCCCAGAATCTGTGCGCAATACTACCGGTGACTGAGAGCAATGCTGAAGCTCAGCCGGACTGCAAATTCAAGGCTGCTGGAACTGCCAACTACAATCAGAGCTGGTGATTCCTGGAGACATGTTGGGTACATATGAGCCGACGTCAAAATTATTGTTAGGAACCACATTCACAAACATTTTCGAGCGTCCCATATTGCTTTGGGGGGAAAGACTATGAAAACAAACAGTGAAGAACCTTTTGGGACATAATTCAATGCAATAATTTTGACCACGGCTCAAATGCAAAAAGAACAAGTTTCATCTAAGTTTCAATACGCATCAGAGATACTTGCTAACTAGGATGCTGGCAGCCTAAGGACCAAGCATCGTGGATTCCCCCACTCAGCTGGAAAACATCTTCAAACACAATTGAATCTTGGTCATGCGAATGTGTAGGGCCATCAACTAAAACATCAATGGTCTGCAAAACACAAGGACGGTGAGATCGACACCCAGAGAAACAGATCCAAACAGTCCAAACACTGGCTCACTGGCTAAATCAAGAGTCCCTCAACGCCATGACTTGACAATACAGTTCCCTTAGAGCGCACGTTGCAGCAGAAAAGATCAGATTGGATTTGGAAAACTATGCGCGTGGCAGCCAAAGCCCCCGTCTCCGTGGCAGACAGGCAAACGGAGGACGTATTCAGGCAGAGGAACAAGCGTTTGCAGTGAAAAACTAGGCCTCTGAGGCCTCTGCAAACCAACAAGACCCATGGTCCATACTTCTTGGTTCGTTTGTGTTAGTCCCGTGCACCAGACACAAGTCCTTAATTTTCATAGCACCTAAGCAGTTTAGCAATGTAGCCGTAGCCATTGAACTGTTGCATGGCTGCGGCCTCATCGGCAGGAGTGCCAACTGTTGAAAAGATGGAGACATCTCCGAAATGTTGCTAGTGCGTTATGAGTACAAATAGAGAGAGAGAGAGAGAGTGAGGCAGGGGAAATAGACTACATATGTATTCAGAAGGCTTGTAAATGAAACAATCCGTATATATGTAAATATAGAATACGTGCATACGCAAGGAGCAGCACCTCAGTTCAAGTGTGTGTCACAATGATGAAGCAAACCAGCTTCCCAGAATCTGTGCGCAATACTACCGGTGACTGAGA
>VSDK01012573.1:305339-307148 GCA_009767595.1 Symbiodinium kawagutii | reverse complement strand
GAACAAGTTTCATCAAGTTTCAATACGCATCGGAGATATTTGCTAACTAGGATGCTGGCAGCCTAAGGACCAAGCATCTTGGATTCCCCCACTCAGCTGGAAAACATCTTCAAACACAATTGAAACTTAGTCATGCGAACGTGTACGGCCAGCAACGGAAAAACATCAATGGTCTGCAAAACACAAGGACGCTGAGATCGACACCCAGAGAAACAGATCCAAACAGTCCAAACACTGGCTCACTGGCTAAATCAAGAGTCCCTCAACGCCATGACTTGACAATACAGTTCCCTAAGAGCGCACGTTGCAGCAGAAAAGATCAGATTGGATTTGGAAAACTATGCGCGTGGCAGCCAAAGCCCCCGTCTCCGTGGCAGACAGGCAAATGGAGGACGTATTCAGGCAGAGGAAGAAGTGCTTGCAGTGAAACACTAGGCCTCTGAGGCCTCTGCAAACCAACAAGACCCATGGTCCATACTTCTTGGCTCGTTTGTCTTAGTCCCGTGCACCAGACACAAGTCCTTAATTTTCATAGCACCTAAGCAATTTAGCAGTCTAGCCATTGAACTGTTGCATGGCTGCAGCCTCATCCGAAGGAGCGCCAACTGTTGAAAAGATGGAGACATCTCCGAAATGTCGCTAGTGCGTTATGAGTACAAATAGAGAGAGAGAGAGTGAGGCAAAGAGGGGAAATAGACTACATATGTATTCAGAAGGCTTGTAAATGAAACAATATGTAAATATAGAATACGTGCATACGCAAGGAGCAGCACCTCAGTTCAAGTGTGTGTCACAATGATGAAGCAAACCAGCTTCCCAGAATCTGTGCGCAATACTACCGGTGACTGAGAGCAATGCTGAAGCTCAGCCGGACTGCAAATTCAAGGCTGCTGGAACTGCCAACTACAATCAGAGCTGGTGATTCCTGGAGACATGTTGGGTACACATGAGCCGACGTCAAAATCATTGTTAGGAACCACATTCACAAACATTCTCGAGCGTCCCATGTTGCTTTGGGGGGAAAGACTATGAAAACAAACAATGAAGAACCTTTTGGGACATAATTCAATGCAATAATTTTGACCACGGCTCAAATGCAAAAAGAACAAGTTTCATCAAGTTTCAATACGCATCGGAGATATTTGCTAACTAGGATGCTGGCAGCCTAAGGACCAAGCATCTTGGATTCCCCCACTCAGCTGGAAAACATCTTCAAAGACAATTGAAACTTAGTCATGCGAACGTGTACGGCCAGCAACGGAAAAACATCAATGGTCTGCAAAACACAAGGACGCTGAGATCGACACCCGGAGAAACAGATCCAAACAGTCCAAACACTGGCTCACTGGCTAAATCAAGAGTCCCTCAACGCCATGACTTGACAATACAGTTCCCTTAGAGCGCACGTTGCAGCAGAAAAGATCAGATTGGATTTGGAAAACTATGCCCCTGGCAGCCAAAGCCCCCGTCTTCGTGGCAGACAGGCAAATGGAGGACGTATTCAGGCAGAGGAAGAAGTGTTTGCAGTGAAAAACTAGGCCTCTGAGGCCTCTGCAAACCAACCCCATGGTCCATACTTCTTGGCTCGTTTGTCTTAGTCCCGTGCACCAGACACAAGTCCTTAATGTTCATAGCGCCTAAGCAGTTTGGCAGTCTAGCCATTGAATGCCATTGTGCCTCAGCAGTGGACACACTCCCAACCCATTCCCAGCCGCCAAGCGTGGAGCGAATGGCACCAGCTGAACAGCAAGGAGGAATGAGACACCAAGGCCACAGTTCAGCATGTTCTCCCGATAGACAGTCACCTAA
>VSDK01012573.1:295339-300339 GCA_009767595.1 Symbiodinium kawagutii | reverse complement strand
GCACTTCCAAGCTTCGAAGCAGGCAAAAGCAGAGTTGCTTCTTGCGATGCTGGCTGTACACCGAGAAAATGCCAAAACCTGGCAGCTGAACGCTCTGAGCAAAGCAGAATGCCTAGGACATCCTAGGAGGTCCTAGGACCTACTTCTGGTATTAGCTTCTATTATCTATCTCACAAATCTCGAACTTCGGGGACACACTTTTTTCCGCGCTGTTGGTGATTTCATTCCACTGATTGGTCATTCGAGTTTCCAATGATGATAACCCTGGTACATCTTGGTGCTACTTGCCTACCTCATCAAATTTAAATACCACCCCTTCCCGGCCCTACTGGTCCCTACAACGACCATCAATGCCAAGCAAATGTTGGGCCCAGCCTGTAATGAAGAAGACTCCAAGGCCAAGCCCCTGCAAACCAGCAATGAATTCCACCGAAAAAAAGACCTGTCCAATGGCGTGGCACAGGACGTGGAGAAGCACATGCGCATCGTCAATCAAGTTATTGATTTGTCTGAACTTTGTTTCCCAAATGGAAGCTCCTTCTTGAAAAATGTTGATCTCATGCACTTTCATACTGCATGTGGTGAAGAGATGTGTAGCCTTTGCAGGGGGGATCTTGTTCAAAAGGGAGTGCTAAGGGACGTGAGCAAAGGCATATTCGAACCCTGCGTTAACAGGTAAGGGAAGTCAACAGCGTGCTTCAAGATCCGATGGTGTTGTTCAAGCCAAGCAAGGACCAAGACCCACTGCGGGAACACCAAAACAAATTGTTTGGGATTATCACCGTTCATATCTTCCAAACTAAAGGTCGATTCCGACAAGCTGAACAAATTGTTTGCTGACTTTCCACTGAACATCATGCAATGAGGCTCCCATGCAATGAGATTCCAAACATCTGGCCCAATCAACTCCAGCCTGAAGTTCGTTCCAATTTAATGCCACATACAAACCAAAGGCGAAGATGCCAATGCCCGGGAGCAGCGAGATCCCCTTGGTCCGCGTAGCAACGGAACTGTTGCCTGCTGTGACCCCTTGAAGGGTGACCTTCAAACACTTTGGAAGTGCCTAACTTTTTCGGACAAGGACCATTTTTCGGACCGCGGTAAGGGTCCTCCTGAACATCTGTCAACCCAGCTGCAGCTGCTTGTCTAAAGCCAACTTTCGACCAATCTTTCAATAAACATGAATAAACCATCAAAACCCATCTGCTTGTCTACAGCTTCTCTATGCAAGAAATATACCTTCGACCCAGCTGCAGAGAGGATGTAGAACAAACCTCTCATCCTGGCGTCGAGAGTCCGACTGTCCATGATTCAGGGAAGTGTTTGCGCTCGATGCAAAGCCATGCAAGACAAAGTGGCCCTCAACTCTTCCTGTAATGATCCTCATCTTTTACAATAAAGTACTGGGCCGACGTTTTCTTCCCTTGGGATCCATTGGGCTGTTTTGGCCATGCTTTTCTGTTTTGGCCATGACATTTCATCACATTTCATGACTCACAAATGAATCTGAACGCAACTTGGGGTCTCCCCGTTCCAGTCGTTGGATTCAATCGCAGATTAGGAGGAGACCATTGGGACCCATGGGACAGGCTCCCACACCTTGCTGCTTGCATCTTCCCGCCACGACATAGCATGCATCTTGCCACGCAGCACACACCTCAACACCATCTTAAAACGGCCATGGGCCTGAGAAGGGGAGTCTTAGACAGCCGGGAGGGCGTTGTCATTCATCATTTGACCCAGGAATCAACTCTGATCCTGGTTTGGGTTGTCCAATGGCTTGAGTGGTTGTGGATGAAGAGAAACACGACATGACATGCCTGCTTGAGCAGCCGGCTTGGATACACAATCACGCTTTGAAGTACCAAACATCTTGCAGACAAATTCCACATGAAGTGTATCAAATCTCTGAACAAAATCTGAGCACCTTGCAAATCTTGCAAGCCAAAGCACTAAGAAAAAGAATTGGCCCCATACACATTGTGGCCACACTCTTCAAAGACTCATAGGTGACATCATACCTGGCACAACGAGGTGCACAACGCGCTCGGGTGAGATATGGTGAGATGCCTTCGGGGATTTTCTTCCAGGGAATCACCAGCGACTGGATCCTCGTCGAAATCCCATGACTTTGAGATCCCTACCACGATGAACTATTCATGTTCGAAAGCAACAGCTCCTCGTATTTGCAAGGATCAATGACAAATATCATCGATTGTAATTTACGAAGATTTGTCAAGTCATGAGTGGAATATCACTAATATAGATTGCTATAGAATATATGAGGATAGCACAGGATAGCTCTTGCATGCACCATCCACTCTTTCTCTCAGGGCTTCACCAAAAGGTGAGCTGCAGAATGCTGCAGACCCAGCGACTGAGAAACTTTCTGCGCAATGTCTTCCACCCATCCCACGACGCCGGCCGCTTCCACTTCGGTGGTTGGGGCCTTCGACGACCCCGGAATCATGCAGGTTGGCACCCAACCAGTGAGGAAAACCACGGTTTCCTCATCCGATCTGAAGGTGAACCACATGGGTACCACCATGTTTCACCATTTCAGCGGTCTCAAATTGTTGATCGATCCAAAATTCCAACCTCGCGGGTGTTGCTTCAGCGACAAGTCCCTCCTGATGTTCATGTCGAATTGTTTGATCTATTAATCATTGTTCGAGGATCCAGCACAATACAGGCTCATTTGCACTGAATGATCTGGGGCACCCATATGTGGCGTACATGCCAGCTGCTGCTTTTCCAAGATATTGGGGAGTGGTACCCTTAATTGATACCACCATCTCTGAAGCCTATGTCAAACCTCGGCGAGCCTGTTTGCAGGTGGATGTAGTGTCTTCTCCTGAGCTTGGCAGCGTTGGACAACAATTGTAGCCTACAAAAAGCACTGTTTTCAAGGACTTCAAAGAATTGAAAAGGTCTAGAACTGAAGTTGAACTCAACTTGGGTAAGCCTCAAAAGTTTGAAGTCGTGAAAAGGAATTCATCACATCGAGCAATATCGGCCCGATAATTCAGGCCTGTGAAGCATTCAAGGTCGCAAGTTGTGACGCCCAATGCACTCCTGCAAGTCCAGTGGCAAAGGAGTTCATGATTCAGAAAATCAACACGGGCAGTTTGTGATAAAGTTGGTTGCTGCTGTCATGGGGCACATACCCAATGGATCCAAATGGTTGGTTGAGTGAGTGGTTCATGGTTGGTTTGATTGGTTTGGTTGCCCTGCAAAGGCGGGACTCCTGCTTTGACAAGAAGGCTGAATACACCTTTCAAGGGCCTGTCAGGCGGCAGTTCATCTGACTTCAATCAATCTGATTTTCACTGGGAGTCTCGTGCAACAATAGATCTTCATTGTTTTCATTACATCAGAAAATGAATAGACAAAAAGAATAAATCCATAGGCTGAGTTTTTGGATGCCGGGCTGAGTGTTTAAATGTAATCTATCCTGAGTAGACTGCCTTCGTTTTGGGGGCCTACCTCGTCTTGGCCGTAAAGGCCAAGATGTTTGGAGATCTCTTTGATGCATTTCATGATCCATGATCCAACGTTCCCATCAGTTGCAGCTCCACTGCATACCACGCCTGGCGATTTCCAGAGGAGTATCGCGTAGACCATGTGCGATCGCAGAGAGAAGATACTTCATCGCCAGTCACCACCGCTCCTTCAGGTCTTGCCTCAAACTTCGCAAATTTCACTGAACCATGCAGTTGGTTCCCACCCCCTTTGAGACCTTCAACTGTCCCTATCACTTTCATGAAAAATGTCTCATATCATGGTTCAATCATGATGTCCTAGCATCATGCTCTTATAGATGCCTTCTTGTAATCATTTGCCTTCTATTGCACTATTTTGGCTGCTCGTTGGTGGTTTGCTTCTGACTTTCTGGTTGGTTGCAACCCCACACAATCAGTGAGTACTTGGCCCCGCAGAACCAAACCGACATACAGTATTTCATAGCTCAGCTAAGTGCTGTTGAAAAACCGGTAGCAATTACTTTACTTCGAGTGATCCCCACCATGTCATGTCATCACCGCTTGATGACTCCACTTTTGTCTGACATTCTCTCCGACATACCTTCTGACATTCTTTCTGACAAATCTTCTGACATTCTCTCTGGCATACCTTGTGACATTCTTTCTGACATCTCTTCTGGCGTTCTTTCTGACAACTTTCTACTCGGACATTCTTTCTGGCAAATCTTTTGACATTCTCTCTGACATCTCTTCTGACATTCTTTCTGACATGTCTTCTGACATTCTTTCTGACATATCGTCTGCCAATCTCTCTGATATTCTCTCTTACATATCTTCTGACATTCTTTCTGACATTCTCTCTGGCATATCTTCTGATATTCTCTCTGACATTCTTTCTGGCAAATCTTTTGACAATCTCGCTGACATATCTTCTGACATTCTTTCTGACATTTCTTTGGCCATTCTCTCTGACATTCTTTCTGACATATCTTTTGACATTCTTTCTGACATCTCTTCTGACATTCTTTCTGACATATCTTCTGACATTCTCTCTGGCATTCTTTCTGGCAGATCTTTTGACATTCTTTCTGACATATCTTCTGACATTCTTTCTGACATGTCTTCTGACATTCTTTCTGACATCTCTTCTGACATTCTTTCTGACATATCTTCTGACATTCTTTCTGACATTCTTTCTGGCAAATCTTTTGACATTCTCGCTGACATATCTTCTGTGATTCTTTCTGACATTTCTGTGGCCATTCTCTCTGACATTCTTTCTGACATATCTTTTGACATTCTTTCTGACATCTCTTCTGACATTCTTTCTGACATATCTTCTGACATTCTCTCTGGCATTCTTTCTGGCAGATCTTTTGACATTCTGTCTGACATATCTTCTGACATTCTTTCTGACATGTCTTCTGACATTCTTTCTGACATCTCTTCTGACATTCTTTCTGACATATCTTCTGACATTCTCTCTGACATTCTGGCCACGGATGGTCGCGGTTGAGG
>VSDK01012573.1:270194-295200 GCA_009767595.1 Symbiodinium kawagutii | reverse complement strand
GCAGCCACCACTGGTCGCGCTTGGTCGCGGTTGAGGTCCGGCAGCCACCACTGGCCGCGGATGGTCGTAGTTGAGGTCCGGCAGCCACCACTGGTCGCGCTTGGTCGCGGTTGAGGTCCGGCAGCCACCACTGGCCGCGCATGGTCGTGGAGGAGGAGGAGGAGGAGAAGGAGAAGAAGGAGGAGAAGGAGAAGAAGGAGGAGAAGGAGAAGTCAGCTCTGATAAAATCTAACAACCCTCACCTGACAGGTGGGGAAAAAGACCAAAATGGAAATCACGTGGAACCACTGGGCACTAGGGATTCCAATCTAAAAGAATGATGCTCCCCCTTCGTTCTAATCCAGCAGCATGATCATCCCCATTCTAATTCTAAGTTGAAGCAATCTCGATACACCAAGAACCAGCATGTGGTTGCACTAAGTTGCACTAATTCGATGATTCTGCTTCAAGGTGCCGTACATCGTCGCAGAACAAAGCTGCAGCCGCGGCCTTTGCCCCACCACATGCCTCGATTGGCAACTGCAGCACTGCAGGGGACTCGATGTAAATGGTGGTCAAAAAAGTTAGTGTTGTAGGATATCCACGATCTTCCGCCTCATGTCTGGATCCACAAATGATGCACCCGCAAAAGCAATGCTTTCTGAAGGTTTGGATCGACGAGACGAGGGTGCTACATCCAACTCAAGGTTAGTCCAAAGATGCCTTCACCATACAGCCTGCGCCCGGTCCAAACACTTTCGTGCAACTTAGAGACATTCAGCGGCACTATAGTTGGCCAGGTAGTACCCTGTATCCTCCGGCGGTTTCGGGCTCGTTCTTTTTCGCCACTTGAGCTGTGGAGTTGTTCAAGGAATGGCTGTGAACTCAGCTAGCAGTGAAACACTTGGGTTGACAGAAGTGAGCCCGCACCGAAACACAAGCAATGGCAATGCAATCTCCCCAGGATTGGAAAGGAAAATCATTGGAAACAAAACGTGACCAATTTTGTAATCCCCACCGGGCGTTGATGCACAAAAAGGCGGTATCAAACAACCTGCACTACGGTGCGGAACCTCCATTCTTGCACAAAACATTGATTCACCTCATACGAGTTTTCGTGCTACCACATGGGGTTATCCATGAATGACGTACCCCTATAGCTGGTTGGTTTCCCCGTTACTACCGATCATTTGGGGATGTTTCATTGATGGACACACCCAAGCCCTGAATCCGAGGTTGCTGCCACACCTCAAGCGCTGCCATGGTGATTGCGGACACTGCTTGCAGTCCATCACCATATGACCTGCAGAGTCCAAAGAGGCCAGGGGACTCTATCCACTGAATCCTATTGGCAAATTTGTTCTGTTTATTATTGGTTTATCTTGTTATTGGTTACTTGTCAACTAAACAATTAATTTTGTCTTCTCGAAATCAAGGCGGTTCAGTGTTCCTCGTGGCCAAGAGGAACGAAACCAAACCAAGTGATTGGAATGGAGGGGTGGTGTATGATCTCCTCTGTTTATTCCCATCTCTACTGGTGGCAAACAAGAAAATTCTTGTTATATTTGGTATAGTCTCAAAAGTTTGGAACTGTGGTGGTTGTGTTGAGTGACCATCCCCCGGTCAAGAAGAGTCGACAAATTTGTCCGCAGTTGTTGTCAATGCAACGGGAGAATGCCAGCAGCTGAAAAATTATGCGAAGAGATTTCAGGCACTGCGGTGCAGGATGTCTGCCATCAACATCAGGCAAGGGTTGAAAGTGAGCTGTGCCTCCGTGGGTAGACTGGAAGCCAATACTGAAGGTACAACCAAGACATACCAAGACATGAACAGTGTAGCAATGTGCCCGGTTCCCCCCATGTCTGCTGCTCCTCTCATACATCTTTGCTAAAGCAAAGCAAACTCCAGCTTGCAAACTAGACTAATTTCCGTGATTAAGCAAATTCCACAGCGATTCCCTAACATGTACGGTAGCAGTAAACTTTGAAATCTTCTAACCACCCCTTGAGATATAGTTGAAGTATGCTGAAGTAATCATGCCACGTATGACTGGAAACCTCAAAAACCAACAAACATCAAGCTATGGGGTTGTTGACAAATGCTGGTACTAACCAAAGTTGTCATTTATAGTGAAAATATGTGAAAATAATGCCAATCATAGGGGGAAAACAAGTGGTTCAAAGCTCTGCCAGCGAGGCACATCACATCGTCCCTCATGATGCGCGTTTCATGGTGCGTGTCCCGTCCGGACGGCGGCCAACTCATCAATGGAAGCCCTTGCCACTGGTCGTCCTGCGGCACAGGAGCAGCCTGCAGCGCCTAGCGACACAGGAGCAGCCTGCAGCGCCTAGCGAACGCTAGCAGAGCCTTCCCATTTCCAACGCACTTCCCAGCTGGTGCCACCTGCGCCAGGTACCATCCGCGCGTCCTCTTCACAGGCAAAGTAGACTTTGGCAACATCATAGGTGCGAGTCCCTTTCCTTGGTCACACAGCTACCGCATGCCAACACCAGATGTTAGTTTCAAGATTGTCACCAATGGAACGGGAAAGAATACATCGACATACTGTGCGAAATCAGCTCCTGCATGGCTGGATGCACATCAGTCGCGTATTCTTAGCCCAGGAACACGAAGTGGTAGACTGAATCCTTGTGCCCATCGTCATCTTCAACCTTTGAGGCACCAAGACTACTAGTCTTTCCACTTGACTGTAAGAACTTGCTGTCATTGGTTGCCTGATGCTCACTCTTACCGTGAAGGAGTTGGTTGAATTTGGGTTTGTTCAAAGCTGGTTGGTACCCCCATTAACAATGGTCAGAACTGGATGGTTAATTAATTAATACAGTAGACAAATGTAGGCACCTTCATTTCTGGACAACCCATTTGGATCCATTTGGTTGAAAGCTGTCACGCAGCTTTCGAGTGGTTCGAACCACTCGTTCCGAACAGCTGTCCCCGCCTCTAGTTGCTTGATGATGTCGAGACGCTGGCCGTCCGCATCATATCCTGGCTTCGCCACTCGAGGGTAGATGATGGTAGATTCAATGGCTTGTTTGGGAGAATTCAACTCAACTGGAAGCAAATCATAATCCACATGACCCAATGCTTCAGATTGCAAGCCTGCGATCAGAATGACAACTTCTGCCCAATGTCCACAATGCTGCGGCATAGCTCTTCAAGTTACCGTTACAAAACAAGTTACCGTTACAAAAAGAAAGGTAAATGCAACAGATTGCTATGGTGCATATTGTGTGGTCCTGTTGGTCTTTGCTGAACACGCTCGAAATCAACACTTCACCCCTCACACAGCGTTTTGTCACTCTCCCAGCGAACTGTGAAACTCCACCGAGGAGCTGTTTCGCCAAAGTGAAGACCCGAAGCCAAGACCGTGAAAGGCCTCGCAGATGCGCTTCCCAAAAATGACTTCAACTCCAACCATCCATTTTTGTTCATCCAGTGTGGATTGTGATGGGATGATGTCAAGATGTATGAATTCCATAGCCTGTTGACTGCCCACAAGCTCATAGCTTACAAAAGGATCAGTGTCAGAGTCGTTTCGGAGTGCTGAAGCTATCACTTTCAAAACATCCCAGTGTAATTAGGCGGGCTCATGACGTACCAAATCGTAGAGGGGCATCCAAATCTGTCTCCAGAATGGCTGTCATGAACAGCAACCACGATGCACTATGTTCATCTCTAAACAATGAAATTTGAAAGATGAAACCCACCCTGTAGTACAACCTTAATGTTTGCCGGGATGCGCATTAAGACATATAAAGACCATATTGTCCTAGAAATGCTTCGGGCCTAACCTACCATGTTGTAACATCTGTAATGAGAAAATATCCCCTTAATCATTCTGAGGCTGCCACTTAACCATTGGGCAATGATAACAACCTGGGGTGCAAACTATGCAAATTCCTCCCAAGATGACTTGTGTCATAGTTATGTCTAGCATGGTTTTCCTTTACAAAATGATCAACCGAGATGTTGATCAAAATAACCAAGGTATTAGAAGCTTCTACAAATTGCAAGAAGTAATCACACAGACAGGTATTATAACCATATCCAAGAACAACTGTGTTCCTTTTGGTGGGCCCTGGCCCCACGATGTCCTGACACATACCTACCCCAAAAAGTTGGACATGGATGATGACACCATCCGTTTTGTGGAGAACATTCAAAGATTTGTTCACCCCCTAAAAGAATACTTCTCCCACTTGTGGTTTGTTTCAAAAATCAAATCAAACATCGATTCTGATAAGAGTTTAAACCACTGCAGATTCTCCTCCCTAGAACAATTAGGTAAAGTTAGAATACATCAAATGTCTTGTTTCAAAAATTGTTTTACTATGTTTTATTCATTGCTGTAAAATCATTGAACACGTCACAATCCTCCATGTGGACAGTGTGCCCCTGGGCTCATGAACCAGCAGGGGTCGGCTACGGCTAATGTCCTGGCCTCATGAAGCACTAAGCCACGCCATTGCTGGACAAGCTCCTGGAACTGAGTGATGCTCGCTGGGATGCCCAGCGTCAATGAGGCTTGCTGAATGGTTAAAGGTGGTCGGCACATGTCGGCACTGGCTTATGGCTTATGGTCACTAATTCTGGGCGAATGGTGGTTTGATGCTGGTTATTTCATGGCAAATGATGGTTATGAATGGTGGTTGGTGAGACTTGACGATATTACTACACATAGCGGACACTATACCATCTATAAGCGCTTAAAACAAGCGATTGAAAGGTGTTTCACAACTTTTCAGATCCGTACCACAAGCTTTAGGCTAGTTGCTAAATTCAGTTAAAATAAAAACAATGCTGTCGTTGCCAATGTCTCCAGAATGTCAAAACAAATTGGACACAAAACACGTGACACCTTGCTGAAGCCTCTCCACCGAAAAGATTCCCTAAAGCTAATCTGCAAAGAAAAACCACAGGATACATTTACCGACATTGAGTGGCATACTTTGCCTCAAGTTGGGGAAGTAATGAGCATCCCTGGCAAAGTGTCAAACAGAACAGAGTGACAATTTCGGGCTTTTCCTACTCGTTTCTGTCAGTGAAAAGCATACGGCGCAAACAATTCCTATCTTTCATCTCCAGGTTGGAGCCTCTCATGGACGACATGGCAAGGTCCAGTGCTTCGTACGTCGCGAACCGCGCCTCCGTAGATGAATAAGCGAACTCTGCATCTGTGATTCTGCGATGCCTGGTGGGAAATCAGTTCCATCACTTTTTTTCACGAGAATCTGCACTGATTGCTGCGAATTGATCGGCAAAAGGATGCAATGGAAGTTCTTCGTCCACCACTTTTGCATCTCCTAAAGTTGGTTCTGGTAAGGACACCAGTTGGTGGGACTCCTACCTTGATCCTTGCAGGGAGAAAGAAGAAAAAAAGACCACACAAACCATGTCACAGGTTCTGAGAGAACCCGCAACAGCACTGATCAAAATTGCCAAATCTCCCCACCCACACGGTTCCAGAATGCTGAAAGAGAGCAGCTTTGGAAACGTTTTTCGGGCACCCCATTTCCACAGATTGCCCAGGGCTCTGCATAGCCAAAGCTGTGCCAAGTGGCCATTGGAACACCAAGTGGGCAGGCCGCCCATGTTGATCAGCCGAGCAGTACGTAGCAGCACCACCTACCTGGGATCCGCAGAGACCGAAAAGTCAAACAATCTCTATCTGGGTGTGTCCATGCATGGTGGTACCCCCCAAATGGTTGTGTATAAAGAGGAACGAATCATTGGGGTTCATGGGGAACTGCCATTCATGGACAAACCCATCTTGAATTGGGGAATCAAGCCACGATTAGCGATAGAGTTTTTGCACCGACACACCCTGCAATAGGATCGCCCATTGGTTGGTGCGCTTCACTAAAAACTCTTTGTGGCTGGTCTTTGGAGCAACTTGATTTATCGAAGCCTCCATGTGTTCTATCACAACAACTGCATTCATCATTTACTATGATGACAAAGAGAGATATTGCTCAGCTCCAGCTGATCATGCAAGCAATCTGTAAAATGAATATCTTGGTATATCTTGGTTGCATTGCTGTGAACATTTGTGAACCAAGTTCTGCTTCAGAACAGCACACACGCTCTTGGAGGTTGCCCTTTTGGCATTCCCAATTTTATCCAAGTTTGATGACTGGTACTGATTCAGGGCTGTTGTTGGCTTAAGGGGGGCCCCCTTGATCGAATTGAGTTGGTAAGAGACTCCATTCTTCTTGAAGGTGCAAAGTGCGTCGCCAGAAGTTGGAACAACAAAGTGATTTTGACCTACTTTTTCTCGCGCAAGTGCATATGGTCTTGTCCATCAACAGCAGTTTCCCTAGTAACATCTATAAATCCCTATGATTGGTGGTTCCCTGATACTAATGGCTATTATTGGATAATTAGCTCGTACGTACCACCGTTGATGGACAACCCCACATGTGCAACCCTTGGATGCCACCACTTTGTGTGGACGGCCAAGTCGCTCCAGGCAAAGGTGGCGGCATGGACACAGACAGCACTGCATCTGCTGCAACACCACCGTCGCATAGCGAATCAGGCACTACAACCTGGGTGTCCAATAGGATAGCCTTGGAGTGTGTGTTTTTTGAATATATAGTTGTTTAAAGGGGGACTGGGCCCGCCGACATGCCAAAACGAACCCAAGAAATATAAAGAGACTTTCGAAATATAAACCTTTATATCGCGAACGTCCGCTTTCGCACGTCGAACGACACTTTTGGCACGTCGGCGGTTCACTTTTGGCACGTCGACGGCTGCAGTTTTACTATTTTACTATTTTCCTCCCGTCAGTTTCCGCCAGGGAAAGTACTACAAGATACTACAAGGTACTACAAAGTAGTACAAGGTTCTACACGGTACTACAAAGTACTACAAAGTACTAGAAAGTACTACAAAGTACTACAAAATGTAGTTTTTTATATCTCGAACGTCCGCTTTGGCACGTCGAACGACACTTTTGGCACGTCGAACGACACTTTTGGCATGTCGGCGGCTACTTTACTATTTTAATATTTTACTCCCGCGAGTTTCCGCCAGGGAAAGTACTACAAGGTACTACCAGGTACTACAAAGTACTACAAGGTTCTACACGGTACTACAAAGTACTACAAAGTACTAGAAAGTACTACAAAGTACTACAAAATGTAGTTTTTTATATCTCGAACGTCCGCTTTGGCACGTCGAACGACACTTTTGGCACGTCGAACGACACTTTTGGCACGTCGAACGACACTTTTGGCATCAGCACATAGCACCACCTATTCATCACACACCCTTGCATTCACCTCAGGAAGCCGGAGGAACCTGTCGAGTCATGCCCCTACAGTAAAGAACCCCAGCTCGGAACCCAGCAACCTAAAAACCTAAAACCATAAGCCTAAAACCGTCAAGCCACAAACCTAAAAACCTAAAACCATAAACCTAAAACCTTAAAACCCGAAACCGAAAACCGATCCATAAAATATAAAACCCGAAATCCTTAAACCCAAAAAACATCAACCTAAGACTTTGAAAAACCAAAAACCTAACACTTTAAAACTAAAGCAAGCAAGCAAGCAAGCAAGCAAGCAAGCAAGCAAGCAAGCAAGCAAGCAAGCAAGCAAGCAAGTCCCAGCTGGGCCACCACACGAAGCCTTTGTATTTGCCTGGCGTCAGGACAAAAAAGGGTTTAACCGTTGGTTGAGCCGTGATTGTACAGCGCGATCCTTTCCCGGCGCCTTGGATGGTGTATGCACGAGCAGTAGACTCTCGCACCTGGCAAAGGCAGTCTGGCTATGACACTCTTGCGGGACTAAGGCATGGCTCCCACATGACTCACCAGCGACTTCAAGCGATATCAGCCTGCTGCACGCGGGCGTCGCGATGCCTCGAGGTGCACTGGGGAACTGTCATTGCACGTGAATTCTTGCCAGCCATTGGTAGGGCTGCTGACTAACCATGGTAACGAACAGCATACATTCGTAATATGAGCTGGCAATCTTTTCTTCGAAGGGAATCTAACTCAATAAAGCCTGAGTCTTCAAAAGTTTGGAAAACTTTGAACTGTTGGAAATTTAGACGCAAATGCCAATGATGTGTGTGTGTGTCTTTGTTGGGTTTGGTTTTTTCCTTGGGATAGTGGGGGCCTTGGAACTTATATTTATAAAAAACACATCCCCTTAACCAAAACCATACGCCACATTCTTTGTTACAACTGAGCCATGCGGGTTGGACCACCCCTGAAGGAATGGCATAACCCTACTGACACGGCTGCATGGAGACACGAAGGGGCTGGCGAGCTACCATTCAAACAATTTTCCCCCATGCTGCAGATTCCTGGATCCCATGCACCGAAATACATATTGTTGGACTACGTGCACATTTATCATCTGGGGTACGATGCCTGCGCCAGCTCGATTGTTTTGCTTTGCCAGCTTTGTTTTACCATCGTTTAACCAGCATTTTACCACCATTTAACCATCACTTAACCACCATTTAACCGCCGCTCATCCATCATTTAACCATCTCTTACCCACCATTTAACCGCCACTCATCCATCATTCAACCATCTCTTAACCACCATTTAACCGCCGCTCATCCATCATTTAGCCATCTCTCAACCACCAGTTAACCGCCACTCATCCATCATCTGACCATCATTTAACCACCTTTTAACCATCACTTAGCCACCATCTAACCACCTCTCAACCACCATTTAACCATCATTTAACCAGCATTTTACCAACATTTAACCATCACTCAACCACCATCTAACCACCTCTCGACCACCTTTTAACCATCTCTTAACCACCATTTAACCGCCACTCATCCATCAGTTTTCCAGCATTTTACGACCGTTTCACCACCACTCATCCATCATTTAACCCTTCATTTAACCAGCTCTTACCCATCACCCAACCGTCACCGAACTTTCACCAACCCATCAGCTTCCCAAGCATTCTCCGCTGGAGTTTCCGGACATGCCCGGCGCCACCGTGTACACACGCACTCCACCTGGCGCGCGCGATGAGCAGTGAAATCTAAGAATTCAATACTAGTGCTGATCAGCAGTAATTCATAGATCAGGAATATAATTATGATATTTGATCATCAATATAAATCGCTGATAAAATTTATTCTGCTGAAAAGTGTTGATTTTAAAAGTAGTCAAACTAGTATAATCATACTGGAATTGATACATAGCATTCACCGAAAGTAATTCATAGATCATTTATCAAAATGATATTCATATTTTCAGCAGTAAAAACAATTTTCACAGAAATTCATACGAGTACTGATTTAACAAGTAATGCAAATTTAGCAGTAATTCATAATCTTGTTGATCATCCACAATTCCAATACTAGCGCTCAAATTTATTAATTCCAATAATTCATTCCCCTCAGCAGTAAAACTATGAATCCAATTTCAGCAATGAATACTCATCATCAGCAGTTTGTTGAGCCGAAATGCTTCAGTTACCAAAGTTTTGTTGAGCAGTGAAAACTCATAGTGAAGCAATGAAAACTCAGTTTTATTCGGCAGTCAAAACTTATAGTTGATCAAGACTACATATAATTGAATGGATTTACTCTTGTTTCGAATTCACTGCTGAAGCAATAGCATGATAGTGATGCAAGAGCATGATTCACTATTGAATTCATAGTTTTTGCTGAAGCACTAAACATCCGTTGATGAATAGTATTGGTCCATCAGCAGTGAATCAATTCATCAACAGAATTCAATCGAAATTCACCATGAGTTGATGGATAGATATCTTGTGATGCAGGCGAATCATTGATGATCCTTCAATATCCACCATTGATTGATCAAATAGGCAGTAATTGATTCAGCAATGGGCAGTGAATCTATTGATGAATTGCAGACCAATAGAGTCTCTGCTGATTCATCAATTCTATCCATCAACATCTATCAAATTCCGTCAATCATCTTCCAATTCTAGCGAAAAAGCGCCGTGCTGCCATCAATCCCTAAATGACTGACGACCATTGCTGTCACCACTAGAAAATCAACAATTGGCAGTCTCACATATACAAACAATATCATATTTGTTACCAACCATAGGCCACCAAATTGCCAATCATACAGAATATAATAATGATTAGCAAACCCTTGACCAACCATGTTCAGCAGGCCACCCCAGTCATACAGAACAATGGTTGCAGTGACAAGTTTTATCCACCATGATTTTTGATCGTCAGCAGGCGATCTCTGCTGGACACTCTGGCGGCACCGGGAGGAGGGTTCTTGGGAGGCCTCGGGATCGCGCGGTAAGAACTCGGTTTCCCGGTGAGGCGTGGCGATTGGAACACATAGATGGCTACGGGTCAATATTAACCAACCAATAATAAGGAAAACAATGGTTAATGACAGGGAACCAGCAGGGGTACAGGGTTTTGACCCATAGTTAGATATCTTTATTGAAATAGAACATATGCAATATTTGTCTTCGAAACAGCGATTTGATATCTATGTTGATAATATCACATGCAATAGAACACTCAAACGTTGAAAAGAAATCACATATGTAAATCATTTGGGCGTTCTATGGCGTTCTATTCGATTATTGGCACCAACATGGCCAACTGATTTGAAAGTGGGAGTGCCCGGCCCTCACGCACGGGGGAATAACCCGAGCTTTCCAGGGTGCACCGGCTATTCTCGCGTAGCTTCTCCAGTGGTAAAAGTTCAGGAGGCAATTGTGAGCTCAATGATTCATGAACCACTCTCAACTATCACCATCAATCATCATCTTCATCACGACGAATGATTCAACTACCATTTGACCATCATTAAACCATCTATGAACCACCATGAGCTGGCCTCATTTCACTACAAGAACAGGGAACCTCAAGCATCTCAGACTGCTCCGGGCTTCCCAAGCGGTGGGCGCATCAACCCCGGAGCCAGCTGCATACCAGCCGGGGCCTCAAGCTGAATGGTGTCCGGCCCACCAGGGTAAGGCTGGGTTTAAGCCCGGTTGAAGCGGGGTTTAAGGAACGGTTGAGCCTGGTTGAATGATGGCTAACCCTGGTTTAAGAGAATGATGATCAATCAACATCAGTCAACTGACCATAATGGATTGATACTTCTTCATCATCACTATCAACCAGCAACAGTCGTATATCGTTAAGAATGGTTATTTGCCATCAAGCCTTATTTCTCTAATCCTGGACTCGCAATTATCCCACCATTTTCCAGAGCCATCACTCGAACATTTGCCACCAGCAAGGGACCAGTACGCCCACCATCCTTGAACATCATTGTCGTATATCCGCTTCAGAAAATGCCCCGCGTCCAACCATCACACGCAACATTCAAAATATAACCACCATCAGCTATCATCAAACCACAATCATCACCACGATTTATAGTCATGAATCAAAATCTAACCACCACTTAACGATCGTTTAACCACCATTTGTCCACCAGTTAACCACCACTTCGCAACCATTGATCCATCACTTAACCCCTACTCAACCATCCTTTTGAAGCCTTGTGACCATCATTTCACCATCACAGCAGCGCAGCATGCGCCAGGCCACCCCCAGCGGCGGCGCCACCGCCGGCACTCCTGGAGCATCAGGAACCACCAAATGCCTCGAACGGCGATTCTTGGTGAATGGGGAGCAGTGGGGGGGGGTTCAGTGAGGTACAATGTGGGCCCCCAGCAGTTACGAGTTGGTTGATGACTGGTTAATGCTTGGCGAAGGGCTACTTAGTGGGTAACAATTTTCTGATAATGCTGTCAACAACCGCTTGGAGGCGCGCCCCCCAATCACTGGTAAGTAGGTTTATAAATAACTTATCTAGGGTTTTATAACCCTATTTATATCGGGTTTATGACTAAATAACTTTAGCTCAGCCACTTATATAACTTGAGGAAAAAAACCCCCACTTAAGTAGAGTTATATAACTACCCGTTAAAATGGTTGAGCTAACCCAACTGAAAACTGGCGTCCACCTCGTAGCCCCTTGAGTTTGAGCAATGGGTCAATTTTGCGACGCCAATACCACCATTTCTTCACCATCATGAACTCATAGCAGCTTTAAGCTATAATTTCACCAACAATTAGCTAGCATTCAGAAAGCATGACGAATCATTAAGAAACCATTGTGAACCATGATCTTCAGCGCCTGGCGCAAACTGAAGAAACGCACTACTTCGATCGATGGGTTTTCAAAACAAGCTTTTGGAATGAACCAGCGCTTGGGCTTCAGGGCTTCATGTTTGGCCACTGCCTGTAAGGTTTTGTTTACGCTTAGTTTCTGGATAGCTGACTGTTTCTTGTCCCACATTTGCCACCCAACTGGTTTCAGAATGTCCCAACTCAGCCACCTGAAATCTTGAAGTTGCCTTTTCTACAATCAGCTCAATGGACCCCTGGGTATGGTAGAGCAGCTGGCGCTAGTCATGGAGAATGGATATAGGCGGATTGCCTGTATCGCTTGGTGGGTGGCTTATCGATGGAAAAGGAAGCACCCTGGCCTGGTCGAAGCAGCAGGAGCCTCACAACAGCATTGAAAAAGACCATGGGAAATCTGCATAGATCTGGGAATGTACCGTGTACCATGAACATCCATGATCCCGAAACGCCGAGGGGATGATCTGCTGAAGTTTTTAGCTTGCCTACTTGGCTTCCATCCAAGCTCGGTGATCCACTCACCCTACCCAGCACCTCAGAGCTCCGAAGCGCCGGCGCATCGGCCAAATACTGCGAAGTGCGCAGACACCAAGATCCAAGTTTGCTAGTCATTTTCATCCCGAGAATTAACCATCAGAGATCCGAAGCCTATAGGTGAACAATCATCCGAGTCTCAATTCCTATGCTTCACTTTTTGTGGCCGACCTCACATTTGCCGCCTCGCCTCGTCCGAGGCCTGCTTGCCTGCAGTGGCCAGCCTGGAGGACAACGGCAAAGGAAATGAGGTTTGATCATATGTAACTTATTATGATCATCAGTATAAGTTGCAGGACAATGATTATGTTGAAAAATCATCAAAAAGATCAACATCATCAACCTGATCTTGTTTCAACCTGTTTTTTTCAACAGAATCTACCAAAGACATCAGTTAGCTCAATCACGTTAGCTAATCAACCTCATCTTGTTCATCGCATCTTTCTAAAGACATCTCTCAAGACATCAGTTTCTCTCTGAGTTTCCGGCATTTCTCGCGCCAAGCTCTTGAGCACCTGTGGCAAGTCACTGGCAGCTGATCCAACGCCATGGACGGAGCGCCTCGCCATCGAACTCAGGCTCGGAGTCCCTGCCAGTGAAGCATCCGATGACGCGCATTCCCTGGGGCAACTGGTCCATTTCGCTGTTTTCGCTCGGCTTTCAGCATGCTTCCGTGGGACTCATCTATGGCTTAACTATGGCTTAACATGTCCTCTTCTTTGGCTTCACATTTCCGTAAGTCTATGGCTTAACCAGCTGCTTGACAAATATGCGTAACATCTTTCTGCGAACTTCTTCTGCGCCAAGGACGCGGCTGCTCCGTGGGCACTGCCTCGTATAGGGGCTGGTGGTGACAGCACACCACTCCAGCGGCCGGTGGGGAAAATGGAGCCTGAAGCCATGCCATGGGCCACGCGTAAGACACGTGGCATATGATTAAGCGATGCCTTTTACGCCTTTTGCTTGATGAAAATAGATCTGAAAACTGATTTTGGAACTGATCACTAGTCACCAGAAGAAGCATCTAGTGACCAAATCCTGGAAATTTCTAACTCTGAGATCTGGCGGCATAGTTTTAGAAGCATCCTGAAATTTCCAACTCCAAGATGGAAGTGTGCGCATGATCTCACTGAACATCTCCAGTTGGAATCATTCTTCGTTGCCTCTGCTGGCTTCTCGTCCGTGGTATTTGCTACATCCTGCTCCACAAACCACGCACAAGAACCAACATGAACCAATGACAGAATCAAAGAGCATCACACTCAATTACCCTAAGCAAAACATCTACCGTACCAAAAAGCGAAAAAGGATTATGCCAACATCAGCAGACTACATGAGATTCAAGGTCTCCCTCCTGAGGTTGTTCTGGAAATGCCGGCGCTGCCACTGCTTCCAGAATGGCCGCAGGTATATCGGCCTCACCCTCTTTGGCTTTGGCTCCCTTAGTTGTGGACTTTCTCAAGTCCATCCCGGCAATCCACAAGGTGAATCAGGGGAACTCGGAAATCAGCCAGTTCAGCTGAAAGTTTGCAAATGGAAATCTTGGCAGGCATTAGAATTCAATACTCTTAGTTTAACTCTATTTGAAATGGATTGGAAATACATTCAAAGGATTGAAGAGGATTGAAACGACCGGCTTTCAGCAAAGACACCACCGTGGCAACCAGTTCTTCCACCGTCTTTGCAATGGCCGCATCGCTGACTCCACCCCCGATGGAGCAGTCAGAAGGTGTGCGCACATCCTGGAGCAGAAGCTTGTTACTGAGTTGTCCTTCGCTCATTGTCTTTGTTCGAAAAGCGCAATTTGACAATTTGATATTGTAAGGAGATAGAACCCTAATCTTCCTAGAAGCGCTGTTAAAGAAGCGGTTTTTAGAAGCGCTGAATCAGAGCTGGCAGCGCTGTTTCAGAGCTTCTAGGAAAAAGCTTCTAGAAGCGCTGTTTTTTGCTTCTAGAAGCGCTGCTTTTTGCTTCTAGAAGCGCTGTTTTTTGCTTCTAGAAGCGCTGTTTTAGAGCTTCTAGAAACACCTCATTGCACTGTTTCTGAAAATATTGCAGTTAGAGATCAAGAAATTCAACAATAAGAAGCAAGACACTTGATAAATTCATAAGATTTATTTCAGAACAATGACATAGGAAAATGGTGATTCACATTATAATTTGTCATGCATGAGCATTGCATCTCATCATGGAGACAGCATACATGAAGGAATATATATATATATATATATGAACATATATGTATATATATATATATATTGTATATACAGTACACTGGCAATTTTCACTCTTTGCGCAGCCATGGCGACTTTATATAGTTCAAGCCTCCCTGGAGCAACCAGCTGTCTGTGGACATGGGTAAAGTCAGAAACCCAAACCGGCTCAAACCTGTCAAGCCAAAGTGGCACACCCACACAAAAACAAGCAAGCAACAATCACAGCATTTTTAGAACAGCAGCACTGAGGCAGCTGGTAAAAAATAAGTAAAGAAGCAGCAATTCTTTCATGGATGTTTTGATTAATGTAAGGATCCAAACAGCTATTTTTTTGGTCCATCGAGTCGCCTGGTAGGTAAGCTTCTGGAGCTGAGCCATGGCTGTTTTTTTGCTGCTGCTTGTGTTTCTGACGCCTGTAAAAGGCTTGAATGGGAGCCTGAAAAAAGCTTGTTTGTTTGTGAATCTGTTGCTGCCAGTGGCTGGCATGAAATGGAGCTTGAAAGAGGCTCTTGTGCTGTGGGGCTCTGTGTTGCCTGCAACAAGCATTCCCTGGTGGAGAGTTCGATTCCACCAAGGCAAATACTTTTATGTACACGCCAGCGGTTGGTGGGACGAATTGCCCGAATGGGAGCAGGAAAGCTTGGAACAAGCATTCTACTGGGAGCCAGAGATGGCTGTGTACATTCATGGTCACAGTCAGACCTGCCAATTCCATGAATCGCCTCCTTTATGGAACCAGGATGCCAGAGAGTGGCAAGTATGTCGGCCCAAGCCAGATCCAGAGGCCTTTGTGGCCCAGGAGCTGGATTTGGAGGAGATGTGGAGGTCTGCAAGAGGCCATGGAGCCCCAGCATCTTCCAGCTGAAAGAAACCTGCAAAGGCTAAAAGGCCAGCTTGGTCTGAATCCAGGTATGGCTCTAGAGGCTATGGGTCAGGACAAAGGAGGATGAAGAAGAGATTCCTGGAGAGGGGAGGCAAAGAAGTGCCTGAAGAGCTGAAGCCTGTGAAGGCTGAAATGGCAGCAGACCTGAAGAAGCAAATGAAGAAGCTCTGGAACAAAGCCAGGCAAGTGGAGGCAGCAGTGGATGAGTCCCAACTGCCGGACCTGGAGGAGTCAGAGGAAACAAAAAAAACCAGCGCAGCTGGAGCTGACAACCAGTCAGACTCACTGGATTCTTCTTCCTCGTGCTCGGAGCCTGGAAAGGCTGAAAGAAGAGGAGGGACCAGACCAACACTGGGAAGGTCCCTAAGTAGAGGGAAAACAAGTCCCAGGATCACTTTGGCACCTGTGCCAGAGGAGCCTGAAAAGGAAGAAAAGAGTGAGAAGCCTGAGAAGGTTAAGGGTAATACAGAAAAACCTTGCCCCAGCAAGGAGTCTGCAAAGACTATAAAAAATGAGAGGCGTGGAAAAAAGAAAACAATGGAAGAACCCCCACCAGAAGAGGAGGAAGGAGAAGATGAGGATGAGGAGATGGAAAAAAAGCCTGGAAAAGAAAAAGAGAAGAAAAGAAAAAGAAGACATCACTCTAGAAGAGGTGGTCCCAGAAAGAAATCCAGAGACAAGGACAGGGGAGATAAGGACAAAAGAGACCCACCTGGAGGAGGAGTCATGGAGGTGGACTGGGGCCACTGAATGGAAGCCAGAAATGGCTTGGCAGAAGAGCACCTGGGAAGCAATGAAACCTGTGAGCGGTTTTTTAGGTGAAGAAGAAAAGGAGAAGCCTGCAAAGAGGCCGTACTTTCCAAACACTCCAGGACGACTCCTGAGATTTTTCGATGGTAAAAAAATAGTGTGAGAGCTGCTGAGGTTGTGGCACCAGAAGGTTTCCAGGTACCCAAGGCAGTAGAAAGCACAGTCCAAAGTCAACTGCAGTGACCCCAAAACTCAGGAAGCCGCCCCCCTAAATCAAAGCAAAATGGGGTCCAAAATTGTTGGTTTGGGGATGAAAAATTCAAACAAAAATGTCTGAATTTCAGACGTTTTTTGTCTGAAAATCAAGTTTTAAATTGTTTTATATTTAAAACCCTACAAAATACTTTGTTTGAAAACGTCTGAAATTCAGACGTTTTTTTGGGAGCGCCCAGGGTTGGCAGATGGGAAAAAAATTGGCGGCAGTCTGGCTCAAGCAAGCAAACAAGCTGCAGAGAGAACAAGAACTGCACACAAACAAATACTAAATAGGAAAAAAATAGGCAGTGACCAGTCCTTCCAATTCTGTACAACTTCCACCTGTGCTGCTGCCATGGCCCCCAAGTCGAAAATTGAAAAGAAAAATGAAAAGAAGGCAATGAAAAAGGAACCTTCCACTCCAAAGGGAGTGTCCAAGAAAAGGAAGCCTGAGAAGGCTGTAGAGGAGACTGAGTCTGAGGAGCCTGCAAAGGCCAGCAGTAGCAAGCCTGAGAAGGCTGGGACTGAGAAGCCTGAAAAGGCTAAACCACTGGAGGCCCCTACAAAGCAGCAGTGGAATGATGTGCATTACCAGCTGAAGAAGCTGAGGAAAAGTGGCCAGAAGCCAGAAATGGTTAAAGCCTTTGATGAGGCAAAGGGGGGTTTGGCCAAGAGACAGTGGTACTACCAGATGTTTCTCTTGGACCCCAACTGCTCCAGCAAGGAAGTGCACAAGAGTAGCCTGGAAAGGCTGACCACTGAAAACACCAATTTGAAAGGTTGGGTGAGTAAGTGGGACGTGGGCAAGATGCAGGGAGCAGACCCTCAGCTGCCCAACTTTGAAGAGTTGTGTGACGCAGCCTGCGAAGGCTTAAAAACTAGGCCACACGAAGTGAAGCAATGGGCCGATCGAGGAATTCGTCAATATTTCCTCGTGAAGGCCCAGCTCACAGCTGAGCGACACAGTAATGAGGCTGTCGCCCAAGCCAAGCAAGAGGTCAACATAGATCAGGAGAAGTTTGCTTTGTGCGAAGAAGCACTTCTTCCTGAAGCTGCAGGTCCCAAGCAGTTCTTGCTTGGGACTAGGCAGAAGCCTGGAAAGGCTTTGACTGACCAAGCAGCAGAAGAGAAACCACAGGAAAGCCTGCAAGAGGCTTACTGTAGACTGCTGGAAGGCTTGCAAAAGGCCAGTAAGTCCATGGGTAAAGCTGTGGACAACTTGTTGCTGCTCCAAGCTGGTCTGCAGCAGCACCAGAAGACAAATCCCAGCACTATGGGCAATGCCATTCTGGAAGAAACCAACAAGTTGGTCACAAAGTATGAAGCCTGCAAAGGCAATTGGACGCAAAAAGTGTCCACCCTGCAAGTGGACTTGCCTGAAGCTGAGGAGGGAAGAAGCCAGAAAGTGGCTGAGTTGAAGATTGAGAAGGAAGCTTGTGAGGCAGAGGTGAAAGAGCTCACCAAAGCTTTCAACCCTCATAAGATGCGGGCAAGGAACAAGGGCATTGCTGCTTGAAATAAACAAGGAAAGGCTATCGCAGGAAGGAAGCCTGAGAAGGCTTTGCACTCTGTCTGCCTCCAGAAAAAAGGGGGGGCAAAGTCTGGGGCTGGGGTCTGGGTTAACCCAAATTGTAAAAGAAAGTAACAAAGCACTCCAGTCACCAGGACACTGAAAGACATCAAAGAACAGAAAAAAGCGAAACAAATAGCCAGCAATGGCTTTAAATTTTTAGAACAATATTTTCATTTGGAAGCAAATGCCATCCAGGAGGATCCTGAAGATACTCAAACATGGCGTGTCAGAACCAAATTCCATTTATTGCAACATCTTCTAAATGAAGCCAGCAATGGAACCCAAAAGACAGTTGGAACTACAGGGACGAAACTTTTGCATTCTCAGCCCAATCCTTGTGGTTGCATCGAGCAGGCAGAAGATCTGCTCCTGGACTAGAATGTGAACAATTTTTCTTGAGATGGAGCAATTCCATTGAGCCACTCAATATGAAACCGCAAAGGCCTGCAAAAGGCTAGTAGAAGCTCGCAAAAGGCTTTGTAGTTCCTGTAGGCCCAGTCTGACACTTTTCACATACCTCCTTCTGCGTCAGAAAAAAACACTGCTGCTGCTGTCCCTGGCAGGTTGTGTTCTGTTTTTCCCCGTAAAATAAAACATGTTAGAGCTCAAAAAAGAGAGCTTCTAGAAGCGCTGTTTTTTGCTTCTAGAAGCGCTACTTTTTGCTTCTAGAAGCGCTGTTTTTTGCTTCTAGAAGCGCTCATGGTTGAACTTTGTAAATATCATATTCTTCCAAGAAGCGCTGATTCAGAGCTGGCAGCGCTCTGTAGCAGCGCTGAAACAGAGCTGCCAGCGCTAAAACAGAGCTGCCAGCGCTGTTTTAGAGCTTCTAGAAGCGACCTTTTTCAAGTCAGAAGCGCTGAATCAGAGCTGCCAGCGCTGTTCCAGAGCTCCTAGGAAGATTAGGGAAGGAGTTCCTTTTTCTCGGCTCAGCAACAGAGCCGTATTGCCATCGACATTGACTCTGCCTCCCTGTGTCAAAGCAATGCACCTGACTTGGTGACTATACACCTGGTTCTGACGACGCACGGAATAGGCTCCACAAAGTCTTTACATTGTATTGTGTGCACAGCAAAACGACACCCTTTGCTCCGCTGCCTGCTTGACAGCTACGAACTCGGCCTTGCTAGCTGATGACACCATCCTAGCAGCTGCCATTCTTGACTACCTGGAAATACGCCGAACTTCCTGCCAGAAAGATTGTTCAACCATCTCATAGCGCCCTTGTTGGCATCAATGGCATCGAATCCACCCTGGTTCCCGTGCCACGGGTCAAAAAACAGCACTGAAAGTTGATGGAGAACTTTGAAATCTACCCTTTGACGGCTCTCTCGCACACAGCTAAGTGGAAACGTAGGCGCTTTGCCAACAAGCGCCCACTTTTCCGTCAGCCCACCTCGCCGTCATGCTCCTGAATCCATCAGCTGAGAGGAGACAGTGATTTGGCCCCCACCGACCGACTCTATATCTTCTGCACGTCGGAAACGTCACGAAATATCCCTTTCATAAATCTGTTCATGTTCATTTCATGTTGCGCTGAATGCTTTCTCTCCTCGCCGGGAAGCTGGAAGGCCTTCTTAAGCGCCTCGATTGTTACCTTAGATTCGGGGCCGATGATAGGATGTCGCCATCGAAAACGAAGAGAAGTTAGAGATCTCAGAATGCGGTCGTTCGACGGCTTTCTCGCATTCAAAGAATGCCCCACTGCACCTCGTCCCTGACTTTGGCACTGGTAGCTCGACCGTCACCTTCAAAGGAAGTCCATGAATCATGGATAATCGTGGAATGAAACTCGACCAACAGAATTGTCCACGTCTTCCCGGCCTGCAGAGGTTGCCTGCAACAGATGGGTTCGCAGCTGCTTACTATTTCCACAAGTCACCCCAGTCGCTTCCAGATGGAGAGCTGCAACAAGGACAGTGATGAGACCAATGCCTCCATCACTATCACTATCACCACCCGTGACCACCAAAACAATAGCAACAGCACCACCGCCGTTGCGACGGCCAAATTCACGCCTTGACACGAATATTGCCAATGGTCAGATCACCACCAGACTTCTGTGCTTCTTTTGCTCCAGGTACCTACCACGAGAGACACGTAGGGACACCACTGGCTCCAGTGCACCAACTGAGAATTACTCAACAAAATGCGAAGCTCTGCGGATTTCTGTGGCCTTGGCAACCTGCTGGCAGACTCGACGAAACCTTCATGACATCACGAAATAAGCCGCTGCAATACGTAGATCCAAACAGTTCTTTCATCTTGCAAAACAAAAAGACAAGGCTTCATCCTCGTCAAGTCTTCATCTTGTTTGCCGTAATCTTCATTTATCTTCATGTTGCTTCCCACATATTTTACTATTTTACTATTTTACTATTTTACCATTTTACTATTTTACTCCCGTGAGCTTCCGCCAGGAAAGGTACTGCCAACTACTACAAGGTACTACGAAGTACTACAAAGTACTACAAAGTACTACAAAATCTAGTTTTTTATATCTCGAACGTCCGCTTTGGCACGTCCAACGATACTTTTGGCACGTCGAACGACACTTGTGGCATGTCGGCGGCAGCAATTTTACTATTTCACTATTTTACTATTTTACTCCCGTGAGCTTCCGCCAGGAAAGGTACTGCCAACTACTACACGGTACTACAAAGTACTACAAAGTACTACCAAGTTTCACAAAATCTAGTTTTTTATATCTCGAACGTCCGCTTTGGCACATCGGCGGTTCATTTTTTGGGGACGTCTAGGGCTGACCCGGCACTACCAGCCAATGCAACAGTCTACCATGCATCACAAAACCCTTACACCATGTCAATGAGACTTCGTATTACATATCCACGACAACATATTTTCAAATAGCCAAAATAATGCCTTATTGCTTCGCATTCCCCTGGGAGCTGAATTGGGAAATCACATATGTGGTTTCTTGCAGTGCTTCTCACTAATTGGTGCTCGGATGGTCAGTTTTGGCATGTCAACCCGGCACTGTTGGCATGTCGACCGGACACTTTGGGCATGTCGTTCAGTCACTTTTGGCATGTCGACCGGTCACTCACCTTTGGCATGTCGACCGGACACTTTTGGCATGTCGCCCAGTCACTTTTGGCATGTCGACCGGTCACTCACTTTTGGCATGTCGAACAGCCACTTTTGGCATGTCGAACGGCCACTTTTGGCATGTCGAACGACCACTTTTGGCATGTCGAACGGCCACTTTTGGCATGTCGAACGGCCACTTTTGGCATGTCGACTGTCAGTTTGGCATGTCGAACGGACGGATCCCGTTTAAAGGTTGTCTTTGATGGTTTCTTGAAGTAGGGGGACCACAAGAAATGGTTGGTTTATTAACAGACAATGATTGATAATGGGATGATGTGGGGGTACCTGTATTTTGAGAAACACTCGGGTCATCATGTGCCAATTTTAACATGGGTAATCGTCAATCATGGGTAATATGAAATTGTTAACAGTGAACCACTTTGATGAAGCTGAGAGGATCAACCTCAAGCCTTAACCAAGAGGTACATTAACCAACTCTTTGAACGTGGATCAATAGGTACCGTGCAGATGACTGTGCACCACTCCGGCTGAGAGATGTTCAATCTGGATGGCACTGGCACCAACTAAAATGTTGCGATGCTTGAAGTGGTGAAAATCGAAAGCTTCAGAAGGGTGCAGAGACTTTTTATGTGGATGACATCATGACATCCACCTCACTTCAATCTACATCATTATACATCAGCAAGTCATCAGTTCATCTATGCAGCTCTGGAGTATTCCTGCTTTAAACTTGTTGCTGCCCAGTGACATGCATGCCTTTCTGGCAGTCAGGATCACAGCATTCACCAGTTTGTCCAGTGGTCTGCCACATTGCGGGATAAGAACCCTCGAAATTCCTAGGATGCCCAGGTTTGATTCCCAGGTTGCGGAAGTTGTCGTTTCCTTTCGAGATTGATTGACTGCCCACTCTGTCGACGAGTGTGCTCCAATATCCTCCAATCATCTCCAATCCAAGTTCGCAAAAATCATCTCATGCATCTGTGGAGACTGGCATAGAATCATTCATGCACGTTGTTAATGTGTAACGTAGAACTTCTTGAAATGTAGATGAAACATGAACATAGCAGCATGGCAGAAGCTGGCATCAAAGTGATGATGGTGCGTGACATCCACTAAAGACTTGGAAAGACATCGGAAGATTTGCGTTGTGACCCCCAAATGGTGGTTCAAATAATTACATCCTAAAATGATCATTTTGGGATGCTGAAGACTACCACGTGCTACCACAATTCGTGGATTCCCATGGATCCATTTCTCGCGCGCCGAGATGCCGAAACTTCAAGGACTCCTCGAGGGGCTTTACGGAGAAGAACTGCGGCACTTCCTTCATGACTTCCTGAAGGCAGCTTGAGCTTGGTGAGGAAGCCTCCCTATTGGAAGAAAGACATGCTACAACCCATCTGGATTCTGCTGAGAGATGTTACTAGTTGTTACTAGTTTATTCATGGTCAGGTATTCCGCTCATGAACTGGGACTATCAACAGCAATAGACCAAGGAAATTGCATTTCCAGCACAGTCCGCAAAGACTAAGCGCTTCAACAAAGAAGAGCATGTGTGTTGTGTCCCATCTTTTCAGCTTACGTCTGTGGTGGACAACCTTGGCGCATTCTCCCAAGCGTCCGTAGTTGCATGAATCACGAAGTCTCGCACCCGTTCCTGAGCTGTCTGAATACGCCCTGCGAGGTGTGCAGCAAATGTGACTGTCATGCACTACCCACAGCCACTATCCAAATGCGCACTACCTACAGCAACTGTGGTGAAACATCCCAAAATTTGAGACAAACAGAACAGAATTGAGAGTTTGAGAATTCTCTGGTACAGAATCATGCAGCATCGCGCATGACTATGCATACCAGGTATACTGTACATGTGCGCAATTCTGTCCAGGGCATCAGGAAGGTCCAAACAATTCCAAATACCTTCTGTGGAAGCCCTGAGATGACACAGTGATTTGCACTAAAGCCACTCAATTTACTTGCAATGCCAATACATCTGACACCACTTCAAATGTACCTGTTCAAACACTTTAACAAAAAATCATACATCATACATCATACCCTTCCTCTAGTTTCCCTTTCCCGGGTTCTTCCACTGGCTTCGTGCGTATGAGAATCGGTGATGAGATCGTTCGCTGTGCAAAGGCACCACTTGTCCCCGCTGATGAATGTGACTGTGCGATCACCGCAATCTCAGTCTGCAAAAATGCCATCCATCTCCGGTCATCAGAGTGCGAGAATTCAACAGATTTCATCATAATACACATACATCTGTGCCTTTCGACTCATCCATTGGCATGTCGGTAATTAGCAATTAAGGATGCCACCATCTGGTCCGTTGCCCGACGGCTTCTCGCCAGGATGACCATGACGAAACCACTCGCCCTACGTAAGTCAGCAGCGTCAGCACTCGAAAGCAACGGTTCTTTGGCCACGACTCCCTGGGGATTGGCCACGAAATATCATCAAGGATCAACACCCCTTGATACAACCCTTGATTTTCCCCATGGATGGAGGAAACAACCCTTGATTTTCCGCTGGTTGGAGGATGTTGGAGGATGTCGGAGGATGGAGCTACGGTAGGTCCAGACTATAGTACTTTTGCGACGCTCTGTCGCCCTGAGCTCCAGCCTCGCGAAAGCAGTAACGATCTTTCGTAAAAGGATTGGCCTTGCACAGCGTGAACATCATCACATGTGCCAGTAGGCAAGGGGATGCAACGGGCAAGGGGTCAAAATCAAAACTGTTAATTTATAGCCGATGAATGATAACCAGTAATGTTTATTTCATAAGAATGAGCACACTCTGTCCAACAATAACGTTCTCTTCCGCACAAGTTCCAGCTGAAAAAAAATTTTGTTTTCACCTCAAAAATTGCAGCTGGACCTGTCGCCCACTGGATGAGGCGTTGTCCTTCTAAGCCTCTTGGCTTGAAGTCACAACTGATTTGGAGGTTCGAATCCTCCCAGGTCCGTTTTATTCAATTTTCTTCTACTTTCTCGGTACTACTTGAAAGAATCAATTTAGTCACAAACCAATTACTTATGCCATTAATGCTATTGTACAATATAATTGCTATTGTCTATAATACATTTCTTAAGGAAGCAAAGAAATGCATAGAAATGCTGCATCTGCAGCAAAACAAATCAGCTTGGAAGCCCTATGTTGGCTCCCTTCATTCCGTGCCTGCACTTTGTCTTTGTAGAGCGTGTCAAAATTCAGGTGAATTCGGATGGGAGCCGTGTTGTTCTCTGCCAAAACCTTGTCAGGACACATCTTTTCACATGGACAGCTTCAGTTTGGAGCGTTGCCATTCCATCGAAATTCCCTCCCCTGTCATCCCAAGAAACAGTAAGAAACTTTGATTCAATGGTAGACCTTTGTGTCTGGTCGTCCAAAATGGAAATGATTTTCTCATATAGAGCTGTTGGTTTGGTGGCAACATGCGTTTCAATCGAGCCGCCCATATCCACGGACGGTTGACCGACTGCGGCCGTTACATCATGCTACACCATGCTATGCGTCCAAGACCCGGACCGACAAGCGTCGCCCATCCCCAGAGTACCTGCGCGTCGGGTCTGATTT
>VSDK01012573.1:258498-270152 GCA_009767595.1 Symbiodinium kawagutii | reverse complement strand
TTTGTGGCTCAGCAGGTGCAAAAACTGAAGGCCACGCACAGGTTCGCAACAGGATTCGAGAATCTTTTGCACAGGAATATTGGGTCTGAACATGTTTCTTCTGTTTGGATTGAGAGAATAATTAAACTCGGATACCACAACCTGATCGGACATATGTCGACTTTCACACCTGCTCTTGCCATATAGAAATCATTATATAGAGGTACGGTGGTTCCTCCTAAAACGAATTCGGTCTAGAGCCCGCTGTGGTCTCACCCTGTCGATATGCGCCAATGGTGGCAGCAAGCTCACGGGTCAGTGGCGCCGCTTCAATGGTTGCTACAAAGAGGAGCGCGGTGGTTGGGTTTCCCGTAAAGCTGTCTTCAATCAAGTAAACGCAGTAAAGAAAATTAAAAGTCTGGTAATGAGCTGCAGTCTCAGCATGAAACACACTGTGAAAATGACACCCCCCAAATAAATCGCAAAGAAAATGTTTGAAGATGGGTGAACTCCAACCAGGTATCCCCCAGCAAGCCATGTATAAGGCAATTGCACAGTCTGACCCTTTCCCCCTCTGCCCTCTGCCTTTGCGGATGTTGTCTTGGAGGTGCACCATACCTATCCACACCACTGGTCACCAAATCGTTCTCTCCAGAAGTTCACAAATGAAAGGCACCCAACAAATTCCAATAATGCTTTATTCATTTTTCGGACACAAACCAATGTTTTTGGGCAACGTATTAATGGACAAAACCGCAGGCCATGAAAGTCTTGTAGTCCGTGCTGGCTGTGATTGAACCTATCTGTGACTCGCCTGACAACTAGTTTCTGCTCCCCTAGCTTTGCTTGGCTAATGCAATTGTCTGAATAGTTGCATTGGGCATATTTTCTGCGCCCATCTTAGCCTGCGCGTCCATATAGTGACTCAGACTGAAAGTGGCTAATATGAAAGTTATCTGAAACTGGAGCGTAGCTCCCTGCTTCCCCAAAGTTGTGGTTTTATCGGTCAAACATGGTCAAACACAGGGTTTTGAAGGTACCCATTTAGCACACCCAATTCGCCCCTGGTTGCAGCTCTGTGGGTTCCCGCCTGTCAACCACCTCCTGGAACCAAGGCCTAGGTGATAGGCCACGACCTATAGGAAGCTCCTGGCCAGCCGGACGCTGTTTGGTGGGACCTGGACAATCAATCATCGTCAATCATCTCAGGGCAGCGGTTGACTGATCAAAGACTTAGTTGACGTCAATGAAGCTGTCGCCCGCATGAAGCTGTGCCTGGAAAGGAGCATCCTGAAGTACACTTCAGTGTTGGGGGGATGGGTGGCCTACCAAGAAAGCCGTTCGAAATAAATGACGTGCTGATCTTCCGCACTATGTAGTGTTGCTCCATGTCATTCGAGCCCACTAAGCAAACGCGGAAACACCCTGGTGACATCTGTTGCTATCGTCCTTTCTCGATCATTAGTAATAAACCTTCATGTTTGGGGGACCCCTATGGCTTAAGAAACCACCACATAGTAGAAGTTTAAGCATGTTTGTTGGTTCTCATCCCCGATTATTCACCATTATTCATGGTTATAACGCCCTATAAGTATCTAGAAATGAGAAACCCCCATAGGAATAAACCAACATAAACCAGCCATATTTGGGGTACCCTTTTGATTTGAGAAACCCTCATTTATAAACCATCATCTATAGCAATAAACCAACATAAACCAACCAGTTATAGGAGAACTCCCCATTTCGTACGCATGGGAACTCCGCCCCTTGGAAAGATCCACTCCTGAGTCGAAGTCAAGGACCGCCCGGGGAGCTGGTCCTTCAGAGCTGGTGGCTACACTCCGGCAAATTCATGTCGTTGCACAGAAAAATGTCACACCATTCACGTGGTTAGGTAGAATTGTTCACTATTTTTTTATGAGCTTGTTTTTTCTACCTATCAAAGTGGTGGATTTTCAGATTCTAGGCTAGTCTGCCAGAGGGTAGTTGAATAATGAATAAGAACTATCAGGTAATGGATCTTGAATGGTCACCGGTATTAAAAAAAAACAAAAAAAACAGGTGGTTAAAAGGGATCTAGAGCCATCAGTATCGATGGCTGAACCAATCATAGAGATTGGTTAATTTATGTTAATTTAAGCGAGTAGGTCATCATTGTCAATCATCAATTGTCACGGTTGATTACTTAAAAAGTATTACTATTGACATAACGTTCACTATTGCAGTCATTTATCATGACTCACAACCTCTACCAAGTCAGCTACCTTTGTAATTGGCACAGTAAGCATCAGCGACATTGGACAGTTCCTTACTTGCAGATGGCTGCTTACATATGGGAGCATCTTTGGCTCAATACTTGCCCAATAAAACTGAAATCGCATTGTCAACAGTCAGCAGGTCTTAGGTCATGGACTTGACTGTTTTCACATAGTCAACCTACGGATGTTTCCACGCTTTTTCTGGCCATCCAAATTGTGTCCAGGGGGAAAGCGATCTTCTTCGCTCAACTTCAGAAGTCAATTACTAGTACGATTCATTGCATCAATAGATTGTTTCGCAGGTCGCTTGAAGAAGGGCAAACACTTTTGTAACAAATCAACTGTCAACCAATGATGATACTGACCTAGATCGAATTTCTGGATAGAAAGGATGAGCAGTGCGGCTAAGTTGGCAAGGCAGTCCTCGGTCAACTTCTGAATCTCGTTTCGGATATCGATTGCATCCTTCACGCTATGCAAATCTCGCCTGACATACTCAATGGAACAAAGGCTGCAAAGAGACTTGGCAGCGAAGGCAACTACAAAATCATGTAACTTCACCACCTTGTTCTTCACCTGGTGGTCTTCTGGCATTTGTCCAGAAATCGACTCATAGACCCCAAACGATTGAAGATGGTAGCAATGTCGTAACATGGTGCAACATGTTCAAAATAATGTTTATTGTGAGATTTTTTGAATTGAGACATACGAGTAGCTCCCATCTGTCTGAGCATTGCGCAGAGTCTGCTCGGCTGCATGACCGTCAACTGATGCAAATAAAGTGAATGCCGCAGCAGCCTTATCAATCCACGCTGCTTTGCTGTAGGAATGCACACAGCTTGGGCAAGTTACCATCAATGATTTGCAATGGATTGGTTGTGCTCCTATTAAACAATTTTTCATGACATGAATGTGCTCCTATGTATCAGTGGAGGATACGAGAAAGGATGATCTTTTGGGCCACCAATTATCATCATTTCTGGACAGCCTCATGTAAAAGAAACCAGCTTGGCTCATCCCCAAGGAAAGATTCACATAGGTATACTGATATATCGACATACAATGATACACAATACACAATAATAATCAAAAATATACATGTGTCGAGATGTCGTGATCCCCAATACATCAGATCTTCGGAGCCCGCTTGATTCATCGTAGAGAGCTTCCCATATAACCCCCACACATCAGTGTGCCATCCACCCCAGAAAACCTGAAGTGGGAAAAATCCAACATCTGCCCCAGGATCCAATGAACAAGTCAACGTGGCTGTCCCAAAACCCTTCACTGAGCTCCATGCGAATCCAAAAAGTTTTACTCCGCAAAAAGTGCGCTTGCCCTGGCTGAACCAGGTTCGCAATGCACTTTGAGCGCTTCCAAAACATGGGCAGCTAAAACAATGATCATTAATGATCATCAAAAATCATCAAATTGATCATCAATGATGATCAATGATCATCAATAAGTGTTGTGCTGCTGGAAATTTTCTCCAAACTCATCGTCTCTGAAGCCGATTGAGCTCGCACCTTCACCATCAGTGGCTTCGCCCATGAGCGGAGGAGAGCGCACTATTGCAGCGCATTGTGCCAAGCATCAAACTTGAAGGACATTGGCATTCAGAGATACCATAAAGATAGAATATCATCAGAATAGCAGGATAAAATGTGTGTATTGGATTCTATATATTGGTTGAATTTGGTTGAGATGATTTGAGATGTGTTTTGGTTGATACAGCATCTGTGCTGCAACGGGACTGGGAGATACGGTGATCCACGAGCTGATCAGGGTCGTGGCCAAGGGGGGCACCCCCACACCATAGCATTGTGAGTGGCAGAGTTTCTGAGCCCAGTTTCCAACGGTGATGGCAAAGGCGCTGCAAACATTTGTCACACTGGCCCTGCAAGATCACAGTGAATGCGACAGTCTGGCCTTCTGAAAGATTCAGAGGCTACGTACTGTACTAGGAAAGTTCACGTCATGCTGAAGGCGAACGAACCAAAGGTAGAAAGTTGATGAAAACCACCGCCAACCGCACACATACGCAAACACAAACAAACACTGCCAGAATTATCACGTGTTTCAGGTGTCTCACAAGTACTATTTGTCAATGGATGTGGTCTTGGTGCGCTTCCTGTCGCATACACAGATTAGGAGTAAATATCTGAGGCTTGCTTGAAATACAAGATGCAACAAGGAATATTCCTTTAGAATAAACATGTCATGGGCAGAGTGGCGGCCCCAGTCCCAGTGCCCTGTGACTGTCAGCTGAGTTTCAAGCAGCACGCCTTGGTCTCAGCTGGCATCGCTATACCGGCTTGTTTGGCACCCCCAGACCGTTACATTCACTTGACATCTCCGTGATTTTTATGACTAAGTTTCATGTAAGTGGTGACCCAACTAATCAGGACGATTTTGGCCATGCCATGAGGTCTTATTGGGATCTTATTGAGATCTTGATATTTTACGAGATCTTGTGAAGGTTGTGAGCTTTTGTGAATGTGAAGTCAACTCCTGTCGTGCCAAGACTCAGCGCAGTATGCTGGTGCTCGAAAAGTTCGTCGATGCTCATCTCTTTCAGTGCTCTCCGTGCTTCTGCTGAGAGGAGCGGCGCACCCCTCTCGTTCACCTGCTCAGGGACTTACTTTTATGCAAAGCAAATTCACTAAAAAAGCACAGAGATGCACACAGTTTTGTAGTGTAGTGAAGGGTGTGCAGCACTGTTCAGTCATTGAATCCGCATTACGTCACATGTCCAAAACAGAATCCTCATCACTCCATTTGCTTTAGGTCAGACTAACAGATTGCTGTGTGTGATGTTGGATGTTTCTTACGTTTCGCAAACTCCGAACCTTTAGAAAAACTTAGTTTTATATGAATTGTATCATATGTATTATATATATATATACATATGATCATATATGCATGTATATGCCACATTTATCTATCTTTTTACAGTATCTATCTATGCGCTTATGTTGAAAATCCCTTCCCCTCACTCATTTACCAAGACTTTGACATCTCACCCCGATGCTACCAGCGTCTCGAAGCTGGCAAATTTGGCAGGCCGCGGAGGGTAGTGCTTCACATGGCATACCTCTCCAGGGAACCACAGCAGGACCACACTAGGACCTTCATGGACCTCCATAGACCTCCATGGACCTCAAGGTGTGTTGGGTGGGTGTCTCGTCAAGCTGCTGTGCCTGTTGCCGATAGTCTGGATGTTTCTCGATTGCCTTGGCGGAGCGTACGACCAAAAGGCAAAGGCAACACTGTCCACAACAAAAAAAAGTCCATGCAGAGCTGCCGCCTTTGTGACAACTCGGTAGTAAACCGGGTCTGTTTGCAGTACGGTGTGACCATGTGCGACCTGTAACATGTGTTTGCTGATAATTGTGCAGCCATGTGCAGCCCAACTATGCGGACATGATTTTTTCCAGATAGATTGGAAACATTTGGAAACCATCAATCAGATCTATTCAAATTGGACTAAATTGGAATCACCATTTCTGGACAATCCCAAGGGCTCCCATACCATGCATCCAAGGGCGTCGCTGGGATAAATCCCAGAACACTCGGGTCATCTGCTTCCCCTCCAGGTTCTTCCTGCGTGCGGGAGCCTCAACCCATACTGCCCATGCCAATGGCTGGGTTTTGTCATGGGTTGGTAGTTGCCAAGGCCGAATCGATGGATCTGGACACAGACTTGTGTAGATCAGATCACGGCTGTCCGGAGGGTCGCACCTGTTGCTGCTGTGGTTTCTCACCGGCAGCAAGTCTGCAATTCACTGGGGTGGGTTCCTGCAAAGGAGATTGATGATGGAAGCAACACTCAAGAGACCACAACATGAAATTCAATGTCATCCATGAAAACGACATGTTGTAATTCTATGTGATTGTGCTGCACCAGTACCTGGAAGAAAGAGAATCTACTACAATAGATGCCATTCAAAAAGCCACACAAAACGGGCATATCCTAGTGGGGAATCCAAAAGAATCAGAAAATGTCACAGAATGAATCAGAATGAATCATATTGGCAAACTTGATGCGTCCACGAAATGAGCCGAGTTTCGAGGGAGTGTAATGTAGAATTTGATTTGGACTGAAATCAAAATGTGAAAATCATGCGCCAGTGCTCTTCATAAGCTTCGTGTCCTCCCCTTGTTTGCTTCTCTCTTCCGCAATTTCTTGGAGTCGACCAAGAATACCTCAGGGTGCTTTTCTGAAAGGGCCCTACCCAGCGGCCGGGATTTCGAGTTCCTTTTTGGGGCACCAATTTCCCATTGGTGCATTTATTTCAAAATTATGTCTTCAGTGGTGGAACTTGTATCCTCAAGAGCCTCGTCAATTACTGCCTCTCTGTTCTGCACAAACAAAGGAACTATAAGGAACTTATGAACTCCTGCTGTTGTCCCGAAAAGAATTTGAAAATATCTAAAATATGGAGTCACCAGCTGTGCCGACATAGTACAGTTCCTGTATACAAAATGGTTGATTGCAAGAACAAGCATCTGTATATAATCATAGGTATATCATGGTATGTCATATACAAAAATACAATATCATTTACAATCACATATATCATATATTGTAATATATGTGTATATCTATATATATATATATCATCACAAAGATAGTTTTACATATATATATATATATACATATATATATATATATACATGATTTATATATATATATATGTATGTATTTCTATACCAATTAGATATCTATGTGTTCTGGCCGCTCTATTCGTGGCGAGGCACAGGCTTGGATAGAAGAGAGGTCCCTCTCCAAGGCGCGGGCATCTGCATAGAAGCTTTGCCTCGCGGGGGTCCCTTCCACTGGCCCACCATCTCTCACATATGGGTGTTTCTCAAAATATGGGACCGCCAAAAAAGGTTGGTTTAGTACTATAAATAGTTAAACAATGATGATTTGGGGGGCCGCCTATTTGAGAAACGCCCCCATATGTCATGAAAAATGTCAAGATACGTCATGACATCCAAAATCACAAAATCCACAGAATTTGGATGAAATTGGTCATGATATGTTGCGTTGCGAGTGCTTCCTGCTGTATGATTTTGATGGATTTTGTCCTTGATTGCGAGCAGAAATCTGCAGGAAGATTTCAAAGATAGACCAGGGTCAGGTTGGGGTTTGAAAACGATACTTCTGGAACTGTCTTTTCATATTGCATCTTGCCCAGTGACATTTTCTAAGTACATGTAGGGTTGTCCATGGATGGTGTAGCCCGAGTATGGCTGTTCCTTGCTACACGTTCGGGATAGCTTGGAAGCAGATTGAGCTTGCCGATCAATTGGGTCTCAACCGGAGCCAAACAAACACAGCAAGCAAAAGTAGCTTCTGAATGTTCTGAGATGTTTCATCGCAGCCTAGCAGTATTGAGCAATCATGCAGATCAAACCACGGTCTCCCTAGCATTCGATTGTCTTGACACATAGCCAATTGCACCAACGCTGTGCATCAAGTCCCAACTTCAGTCCCAGTTGCTGCGCCGCTTTCCACCGTTTTGACTGCGAGTCTTTGGCACCTCAGAAGTTGCAGCCAACCATGCGACCATGGAATCCCCCTGACAGCACCTTGTTCTCTCCCGAATTCCCCTGGCTTGGCTTCCCGTCGATCACTTCGCTTGGGTGCAGGTCCCGTCTCACATTTCCCCCTTTGCAAACCAGCGACCTTGAGGAGCACTTTCCTGTGGCAGCGCCAAAGAATAGCCCTTCGCAACGACCCCAGCGCAAGTGGCTGGACGATGGCTCTTACCTCAACAAATCAACTGCAACTGCCCATCGACTGCCGCGAACTGCAACCACTGAGACGGTTTCCACCACCCTAAACACTGCGCTCCGATGGAATATGGCAACCGAGAGACTAGAATTATCCGGTCTTCGGTGAGTCTCCAGTCAAGCAGTTGCAATTCAACAATGTCAAAAATCACCAAAAATTGTTGAATCAACACCATGTCACTGATGCACCCCTTCATCATGCTCATGAATTAGAAAAGACAGCTTCTGATTTCTGGCAACAATAATAGGAATGAAAAAGACGCGAAAAAGGCCCTTCACAAATTGCGTGCAGAATAGGCATCACCCCGCACGTCCACAACCATACTGAGTGATGCCATCCAAATTCAGTTTAAAATGACCGAAGCATGTCAGAACAGTGGGAGAAACCATCCACCATGTGGTGGTTTCTCAAAATAGGGACCAAATCACCCTTTTTTAATCAATTATATAGTAATTAGTAATAAACCATCCATTTTTGGGGATCCCTTACTTTGAGAAACCCCCATGTAGTTTGATCAGCAGTGCTTGACAAGCCGCTAGCATTGCCATCTGGGCGGAGCAAAGTCAAAGCCTGGGAGGCAGTTCAACATGTGTTGGTGTTTTGGGGCTAGGAATGCTAATGAATACCATTGAATGTGACTAATCAATCGCTGCGAAGAGAAAAAATATGACTGGATGGAATTCGCGCAGAGATTTGAAATAGGACTTGGAGAGAATGCATGGGTTTTCGTTCCCATTCAAGTACAAGTCACTGCGGTTCTTTTTTTTGCCACTCACTTGGCATGGTGGTGTCCAAAAGTGGTTCGCCCAAAAAAAATGTGTTTCATCGAGGAGACGATTTCCATGAGAAAATCATAACTATATCATAGGTCCGGAGATGGCTGTGGCTATGGGTCAAAACCCCGTACCCCTGGTTCCCCCATCATTTACTATTGTTTTCCCTATTATTGTTGGGACGTATCCTCCATAATGGATGGTTCATATTGACCCATAGCCAGATGGCTGTGGATAGGATCATGGCTATGTTTCCCAAATATTAACCATTGGTTGGTTATCCCCCATATTGGTGTATCCCATGGTATTATGGCCCATTAATGGTTATTATTGGTTATTATCCCCCATGATTGGCTGATGGTTGGTTATCCCCCATTATTGGTAGTATGGTTGGCCAATGGCAATTTCCCATATTGGTTGGTTATCCCCCATTATTGGTTGGTTAATATTGGCCCAGCTCGCCATACTTCGTCGACCGTCGTCGATCTCAAGGCCCTGGCTGATGGCTGATCTTCCAGTTGAAGCCATTCGGGCGTCGCTTCCTGCGTCGTTGGTGACGATGTTGTCATTCAGAAGTGGTGGTCTTGTAGGGTTACCATGGTTTAATGATGGTGAATCATATGGTTTTTATATGGTTGAATCATATGGTTTTTAAAGGATTATGCTTTCAGAACCAAATTCCAAACAGAAAATCTGATGTTGGAGTCCTTTACAGGTATCAGTTAGACTGTTGGAGTAGAACTGCGGTGCCTACAGGTATCAAAGACTGTTGGAGTAGAACTGCGGTGACTGCCATCAACCCATAGCCAGTAGCAAAACAACCAATGACCACCATTGAATTCGATTGTCAACGAAATCCATCTGTCACATAAATGTATGCCCCAACCTGCCTCCAACGTTCTCTGCCTATGCTTGCATGGACAAACCCCCTATTCTTCCAACATGTGACCACTGTCCAGCGCATGCCCCTTTCTTCTGGATGAGCACGGATGTTTGACAGGTCTATGTCATTTAACAACACTGCTATACTGACCAAAGGAGGCAAACTTTATGCCTACCTGGTGCACATATTTGACTTGGATTGACTTGGCTGGGCCCGGCCCTGCATCAGCTACCGTGGTCCTTTATCATCAGCAACCAGTGGTAACAGCTTGTGTCGACCATTAATAACGATTTGACAACTATCATCAACCAACCAATAATATCCAATAATAATCAACCATTGCCATTGGCCAACCATAACTATAACAACTATTCATCAACCAACCAATAATCAGCAATTGCCATTAACCAACCATACAACTGATAGCCAACTAATTCTATTTAGCCAACCATGTAGTGATGTTGGGCCTACCATTAACCAACCAACCAACCAACCAACCAACCAACCAACCAACCAACCAACCAACCAACCAACCAACCAACCAACCAACCAACCAACCAATCACCACTGATGTGCTGTGCGGATCCACCAGCGGTCCGCCAAGAGCTGTGCAGCCGCCAACGCAGCCGGGCCCGGAAAGGGCTTCCCCCCCGCCGCGTCGAGGCTAGCGGCCTCAGCTGATGCTTGAGGGTAGATTCATGGTGAATCATTGGGACTCATGGTCCCATGATGGTGACTCATGGTGTCACCATGGTGACTTATGGTTCTAATGATGGTGACTCATTGTTCTTTCATTTGAGGTATTGTTAGTCATTGGTGAGTTCCCTCAGCTGCCGATGGTGGATGGCTAATGACACCTCATGCCGTTAGCAAGGATGAATCAAAAATCAAGTGGTCCATCATTTAGCCTCCGAGGCCAACATAGGCCACCCAGTGGAATGTGAGCACCAAAAATGATGTGCCTCCAAACTTGCTGAGCACCAGACTGGACAAAATGAACAACTTTGTTTTTGGGGAAACAATCAGTTTCTACCCATCATTGACTACGATCAAACATGATTAACAATTGTTTAACAACTCTTGTAATTATAACCGTTGGCGGGACATGGAGGGACCTCTGTGGACAAATCCATGCAGATGTTCGATGAACTGTGATCTTCTGTGTTGAGGGCACATCTATGCTGATCCGCTTCCAATTAGTGGATGTTAGTGGCACACTGAGGCACCACACAATGGAAGCAACTGGCAATCTTGCCTGGATGCTGGTTTGACATGGTTTTGTGTACATTTTGCCACTCTTCAGGGTTCAAATCCTTCTGAAATCACACTGGATACTGCAGGGACGCAAGAGAATTGTGATCTACACAAACTACATGAGACTGTGACATGCGAAATCCACACAATACGTGTGTTTCCAACGCAACACCGCTTCATTCCTCCAAGGAGTGGGTTGCAGTGTGATGAGTTCACAATAGTGCAATTTCAGGGTCTTTGCTGGTGGGAATTATTGGCCATTACAAATGTCCAACCATTGATATTGGTCACAATGACGCAAGTTAGTGTGCATAAATCATGTATATCTCGACTTATGGTACAAGGATGACTTTTTGTTTGCACATGTTTGCACTGTGACTACACTCACTTTGTGACTGTGAGTGAAGACACCCAGGTGACAGGAAATGCTGTAAAACAGGATATATCTGATATGATATAGTGTACAAACATTTAGTACCATTTGTGTAATGATTGAAAAATGCGTACAAACCTTCTATGCGTTTCTATTCTTTGTCTATACTATTACTATCTAACTATGATTCATCCTATATTACAGTACTATCTATTACATTCTATTACTATCACATGCTTCTCTGAATGTTGGTAGGACATGCTTCAGATCAACCCCCTTTGACCGCACCTGGCCACGCTTGCAGTGCAGCAGGAAGTGCGGTAGCAAAGAG
>VSDK01012573.1:242421-258486 GCA_009767595.1 Symbiodinium kawagutii | reverse complement strand
CCCTCCACCAAACAGCCCAAAAACCCCAGCCACTCGGCCTCCGAAGAGTCACGCCAGGAAGGGTCCATCCCCACCCCCATGGGGAGTTCTGGGATGCGCAGTTGGTGAGTTGATCTTCAAAGCCAAGCGCAGTTGGTGAGACCGCTGCAGTTTCTGGATTCGAAGAACCCTTCCGACTCGGCGGTTTCTGGATCTGTGGCCACCTGTGGCCCTTGCATTCTGTCGCTGAGGATGCTACCCAGGACTTGTTGAGAAAAGATCCCGTCTCCTGCACAGGTTGCACAGACCTGGATCCCGGATCGTCGAAAACCGCATCAGGACACTCTATGAGCCAAGCCGTGAAACCTAATAGGCTGTAGCTCTTCAATAAGGCAGTTAGTGGCTCAGCAAAACACTGCATAAAATTGAAGGACTCGCACTGGCAAAATGTCAAGGCCGGGTTTCATTTCAAGAAAGTCCCAGAAGGATGAATGCACTTGAGAATGACAAAACAAAAAAAATATGTATATATATATATATACATACATATACATACATACAGCATATAACAGTATATATCTAGTTTCTTCATAGTGCCTTCAAAATCACTTCTTTTGCCTCTCCTGCGCCATTCTACAAGTACAGCCAGTACTCTTGAAATGACAAACTTCCTACCAAGAAGCATGGGCACTTTGTTGGTGAGACAAGACCCAGCTCGCTCATGCAAGTTTTGAGGTTCCCATACGAACAGTCCCCAGGCTGGCTCGACATGACTCAAGCGTTTTCAACCCACTCCTCCGGGTCATCAAGTTCCAAATCCATAGGCGCACTTGGCAGCTATCTAAACAAAGCGCAGTGTGTTGCAAATCGTGGTGTTGATGACTGTCTTCAAGTTGTGAGGTGTGCTATCCATGACAATTTACCATTCTCACCACGTCTGACCAAAAAACCTGCGACTACACAGAGTGATTGAGCAGCGGCGTACCGTGTTCGTACCGTTTGCACTCAGAGTGATTGAGCTTGCAACATCCCAAAGCCCATCACAAATGTTGATGCTAGTCATCACATGCTGTAGTCTCCGGTCATTCTGAATGATTCCATGTTGGTATTCCATAGTAATAGTATTGATCCCAATGGGCAAATTGCATCACGCGGGTCGGGACTTCTAAAGGATTTTTGCTTAAAGATAAAACATACCAGTACCTGCCCTTGACACTTTGATCCAAAATTTGGTGGTTGGGATGTAGTCCTGGTATTATCACCACTATAAATCCAGGATCCAGGCCCCAACGATTCATAGCTGCGTGTTTTTCCACTGAGCTCAGATTGGAGAGTGGATGGCCACTTTGCCTCGCATGTTCTCTAAGGATTCAACAGGCGGCTCATGTCGCCCAACCGAATGATGGATTCTTGTCGTCCACACGGGAATTGGGAAACTGATCATCCGTAGTTCATGTTCAAAACGAGCTTGGCATGCGACAATAGTTTGTCAGCTTTTTGGGGTGGATGAGGTTGATGCAAGCAAGAAAACAAGAATTGTGGATCATTGATGATCATTGTATATACACGTGTATGGGTACTGAATCTGCAAACTCTACCAGGGTGTCCATCACTGGCACCCATGTGCCACCCTGTCACGGACCCCATAGCGTGCATCAACAATCTCAGCGGGATGTCGCGGTCACTGTGAAGAGCCGGACTTGTTGCTAAACAGTGTGGTCCAAAGCTTTGTTTCTTTACCTTTTTTTCATTGTCTGTTCTTTTAGTTCTCTCAGAACCATTCCCCAAGGCACCCCTCGGAATGCTGCTCAGTGACGCACAGCATTCAGCATCCCCAGCTCGACTTTGTTGACCGAACTTCTGGCAGCCTGATCCGAGAAGTTGCTCATGAAAAGCGTGATCCTCAAAGCGCACGCTTGCTTTGTCTGGTTGGTGGTTTCAACCACTATGAAAAATATTAGTCAACCAACCATTTGTTAATAACTACTAGGGAAAATAAGAAATGCTTGAAACCACCAACCAGTTGTCTTGTTTTCTCTCACAGAAAAAAAAACAGCACAAGTAAAGCTGTTCAGGAAAAGGAGTTTCATGATTTTTTTCCCGCCTGACTTTTCTTCACAGCTCACCTGCAACGTCGGCGTCCACGGATGTGCCTCAAGCTGCTGAGATCATCGTGTCCCAATTTCGCAGCTGGTTGGCAGATGTGGGCAGCTCAACACCTCCCTTCTGTATGTCTGACCGCACACCACACGCGGTGTCCACACAGTTCTTGCCATTGGGAAAAAAACAAGACTTGATTCTGATGTCTTACTATTTGACCATACTGACTTGATGAAGACCGTTGAACCGCAAAGAAACAGGTGTCCAAAAGGCTTATCCAATTGGAGAGTCAACAGATGTATTCAGAGCCCCAGTGAGACTCAGTGAGGTTCTCGTTCCTTCATTTTCTCCAAACTCGCTGGAGGGGTATGTGGACATCAATGGAAGATGTCGGGTTGCATCCGATGATATCCACTGACTGTGCGCGATACTGAATCTCCACCAAGTTCAGGAAACAAACAATGTAATAGAAATGAAACTAGGTACTATGAATCTGTACAGAAACCGAGCAAAGCATTGTGAAGCCTGGGCAAGGCTTTGCCTTAAAGGGCTTGCTTTTTGCAGGGCGGATCTAGGCCGCCAAATACCAAAGTGAGGATGTACATGCATGGATGCACAAACAGGGTTCTAACTCCCGGGTGAAAGCCGCAGGGAGGAGCCACCAGGACTATGTCATGTCAGCTGACCATTCAATTTTTGAGCTTGCGATTGTTTTGAAACATGAAAGCGTTGAAATTCATATGATCGAGTATGCTTTGGTAATCTTTGGTATGACAAGTCCTTGATGGATCATAGCGAAACCCTACAACCCTCTCAAAAAATTCAGAATAAATTCGCACTGTCCCTCAAGACACTGCTATGTAAAAAGATTTCGGATGCTCGTGCAAGTTGCTTGGCGCAATACTGGAGGCGATGCCGGTTGCAGGGTACCAAATCAGTATCAGCGGTTGCATGGCCTTGGGTTTCATGTTTCACCCAAAGGCCACAACACACCCGATTTTGTGCGTCAAACAAGCCAACGCTTGGGTTTTGATACCCGAAGGTGACTGTTGATCGGCTTTGGTACCTCATGCCACTCAGTCCTAAAGAATCGTACGACATCGTACTTCACTGTTGCCACTCAAACATTCCATGATCTTCGATGTAGTTGATGATGTCATCTACTTCGCGTTTGGTTCTGATTGCCTGTTGTAGCCCATGTGGATTTTTCGCAACCTTGTGCAAAAACCGATTGACCTTGTACACGTGCGTGTCATGCATCACCCTGTTTGGCGGAGCTGCTATGCGCATACCTGCAGGTACATCAGGGTGATCATAAGTCCATGATTTGGGGGAAAGATTCTCCACATTCTCCTCTTCCCCAAGCCGGGGAGGCGCAGAGTTGGATCTGATGGGAGCCACAAAGTCTTCTTCGAAGTCCGATGAATCTGAGGTCTTTTTCTTCGCCATGAGGTCGTCAAACTCATTGGCCTTAAGAAACTTGAGGGCCCAGGGGGGGAGTGGGCGAAAGATAAGCACCATGCACATCTGTGAATGTGAGCCGAAGCAAACTATGCTCTTCTTAACGGCGCCTCTGTGAATGTGAGTAAAGCAAACAAGGTTCCCTCCTTACATAGCAGGCTATTTCGTATCTGCAAAATGTCGAGCAAAAATCCTTCCACCAAAGAACCAAGGAGGGCCCTGGGTGGAGTTGCGCCGGAAGGGGAGGGGAGGGGGGGTCAACAAGTGAAACTTCACGCACAAGGTCCCGCTCCTGCCCCAAGACCCCCTAAAGATTTGCTCAAGCAAAGGGAAACTTCAGCTAGCTACCGCTAGCTTTCGTGACTTGAAAAAAACATCTAATTGAAAAATGGAGTGCCTCTCCGAATATTTCCAGAAAAAACATTCTTAATGTCTAGATATATCTAGTGTCTAATTCCTTGAAGCGAAGGACGTGAAAATCTACGAGACATGGAGGTTTGATCATGTTCAAAAAATAGACTCACAAGCTTCCGAAAGCTTCTTTGGGATAGAAAAGATGTTAGACTGTTAGCCAAAGAAATCGACCACCAACGGTCACCAACAATCCAAGTCACCATTACCTCCGTACGCTTCTTGAACTTCTGAGTGCTTTCAAAAGGCACCACTTTGTTATGCGCCACACCACTGGCACCGCAACCCATGGCCAAGATCTGGAACTGAATGGGTTTTGTCCCGATACCGAACCAGAAACGGCCTTCGACAACAAAATCTAGGACCAGTTGGATCCTGGACAAATAGGTACCACAGGGCACCAGGCTCCAAAAAAACGCATCACCGGCAGGAGGGAAACTGTCAACTTTGGGGGTGCTGGTGTCCCGATCAGAAAAAATGGTGCTTGTGTTTTGATTGTCTTTGTGCCCGTAATTCTCAATGACCCTTTTGGAATCTCCAAATATTCCATGATGCACAAGTCATCGTTCATGAGGCACCTAGATGCCTCGTCCGCGCATGCAACTAGTTACAAAAACAACAACACAGAACATCAAAGAACTATATAGTGTTAGCTTCGGATCGATCAAAACCACTCAATCATGGTTGCCATCCCATCTGTTGTATTGCATGAATTTGCATGGTTCTTATTTCTCTGTATTCATACAATTTTCATTCCATTGTGTTTGCGCCAGGAAAAACAATCAATGCAACTTGTGCGCCTGGTCACATGTTCCCCTATTTATTCGGGAATGTGACTGGATGACATGTAGATGAATATATGACACGAACGGGATCGTATTCCACTGACAGCATTGACAAGTGAGCGCCAAGTGTTTCAAACCTGCCAAGCTCGGACCCCTTGAGACTAAGGAAAAGTACATCAGAAAATATAAGGAAAAAATGAGGAAGAATGAGGAAGAATAAGGAAGGTGGAGGGAAAGGGAAAGATGAAGAAAGGAAAGGAAAGGAAAGGAAAGGAAAGGAAGAGGAAAGCCAAAGATAGGAAAGAATAAGGAAAGGATGTAGATGAAGGAAAAAATTGAGGAAAAGCAAAGCAATGCTTTGATGCCTGTTGTAAGCTCTTATCGTTTCTGTGTTCTTGGAGGACCGTTTGGGAGCACTGTCAATTACTTGGTGTCACAACTGAGGTACGCAGTGGCTGAAGGTCCAATACAAAGATGGATAAAAGTGGTGGGTTTTGCTATGAAACACGACCACCTTCAGAATCTTTAGATGCTTGGATTGTCTTGGCCTAGATTTCCGACCCGATACGACGGTTTTAGGGCAAAGGCACTTCTTAGTCTTAGACAGTCTTAGGGCAACACAGTAGCTGAACAGTTCGGATTGGTTCACTGCATTGGCGCGTAGACTGGGCTTGGGCGTGTTATGATTGGTGATGTCAAGCTTGCTATACCTTGCTTGCTCCTTGAAAACTTAGCAACACATGGCCCCACATCTGTGGCCCAGAACTTCACCCTGTGCCTCTGGGAAAATCGGTCCTGCATCGACCATGCACAAAGCCTTGAAGCAAAGATGGCCATGCTGAGAAAAGCTGCAGAAATACATTTTAAAACCATTTAAAATCTCATCTTATCTCATTTGTCTCATCCCCTCACTCTAAATGATGGAATGACACTTCATTTGACAGCATCTCCTCGTCATCTGAAACCGGCATGAACGGGCAACATCCAAATCTTCGTCTCAAGCACACCCTTGCCGTCACCTGCAGCAAAATGAGAAGTCAAAAATGATCAACAGATCAAACCCCCAAGCTGAATCAAAATTAGAAAACAAATCGTTTGGTTCAGTTCCAACTGAATGACCTTTGACCCTTCCACTGATCCCCAACTTGTCAGACGTGCGTCCTATGTCCGGTGTTGTTTCCAAGCCACATCTCGTGGGACTGCTTGGGTGTGGCTTAGCCGCTGTATTAACTATCCAATTTAAAAGTCAACAGATTCATTCAGGGCCAGTGAGACTCGGTGAGGCTCTCGTTCCTTCATTTTCTCCAAACTCGCTGGAGGGGTATGTGGACATCAATGGAAGATGTCGGGTTGCATCCGATGATATCCACTGACTGTGCGCGATACTGAATCTCCACCAAGTTCAGGAAACAAACAATGTAATAGAAATGAAACTAGGTACTATGAATCTGTACAGAAACCGAGCAAAGCATTGTGAAGCCTGGGCAAGGCTTTGCCTTAAAGGGCTTGCTTTTTGCAGGGCGGATCTAGGCCGCCAAATACCAAAGTGAGGATGTACATGCATGGATGCACAAACAGGGTTCTAACTCCCGGGTGAAAGCCGCAGGGAGGAGCCACCAGGACTATGTCATGTCAGCTGACCATTCAATTTTTGAGCTTGCGATTGTTTTGAAACATGAAAGCGTTGAAATTCATATGATCGAGTATGCTTTGGTAATCTTTGGTATGACAAGTCCTTGATGGATCATAGCGAAACCCTACAACCCTCTCAAAAAATTCAGAATAAATTCGCACTGTCCCTCAAGACACTGCTATGAAAAAAGATTTCGGATGCTCGTGCAAGTTGCTGGGCGCAATACTGGAGGCGATGCCGGTTGCAGGGTACCAAATCAGTATCAGCGGTTGCATGGCCTTGGGTTTCATGTTTCACCCAAAGGCCACAACACACCCGATTTTGTGCGTCAAACAAGCCAACGCTTGGGTTTTGATACCCGAAGGTGACTGTTGATCGGCTTTGGTACCTCATGCCACTCAGTCCTAAAGAATCGTACGACATCGTACTTCACTGTTGCCACTCAAACATTCCATGATCTTCGATGTAGTTGATGATGTCATCTACTTCGCGTTTGGTTCTGATTGCCTGTTGTAGCCCCTGTGGATTTTTCGCAACCTTGTGCAAAAACCGATTGACCTTGTACACGTGCGTGTCATGCATCACCCTGTTTGGCGGAGCTGCAATGCGCATACCTGCAGGTACATCAGGGTGATCATAAGTCCATGATTTGGGGGAAAGATTCTCCACTTTCTCCACTTCCCCAAGCCGGGGAGGTGCGGAGTTTGATCTGATGGGAGCCACAAAGTCTTCTTCGAAGTCTGATGAATCTGAGGTCTTTTTCTTCGCCATGAGGTCGTCAAACTCATTGGCCTTAAGAAACTTGAGGGCCCACGGGGGGAGTGGGCGAAAGATAAGCACCATGCACATCTGTGAATGTGAGCCGAAGCAAACTATGTTCTCCTTAACGGCGCCTCTGTGAATGTGAGTAAAGCAAACAAGGTTCCCTCCTTACATAGCAGGATGTCGAGCAAAAATCCTTCCGCCAAAGAACCAAGGAGGGCCCTGGGTGGAGTTGCGCCGGAAGGGGAGGGGAGGGGGGGTCAACAAGTGAATCTTCACGCACAAGGTCCCGCTCCTGCCCCAAGACCCCCTAAAGATTTGCTCAAGCAAAAGGAAACTTCAGCTAGCTACCGCTAGTTTTCGTGACTTGAAAAAAAAACATCTAATTGAAAAATGGAGTGCCTCTCCGAATATTTCCAGAAAAAGCATTCTTAATGTCTAGATATGTCTAGTGTCTAATTCCTTGAAGGGAAGGACGTGAAAATCTACGAGACATGGAGGTTTCATCATGTTCAAAACAGGCGCACAAGCTTCCGAAAGCTTCTCTGGGGTAGAAAAGATGTTGGCCAAAGAAATCGACCACCAACGGTCACCAACAATCCAAGTCACCATCACCTCCGTACGCTTCTTGAACTTCTGTGTGCTTTGAAAAGGCACCACTTTGTTGTGCGCCACGCCACTGGCACCGCAACCCATGGCCAAGATCTGGAACTGAATGGGTTTTGTCCCGATACCGAACCAGAAACGGCCTTCGACAACAAAATCTAGGACCAGTTGGATCCTGGACAAATAGGTACCACATAGCACCAGGCTCCAAAAAAACGAATCACCGGCAGGAGGGAAACCGTCAACTTTGGGGGTGCTGGTGTCCCGATCAGAAAAAATGGTGCTTGTGTTTTGATTGTCTTTGTGCCCGTAATTCTCAATGACCCTTTTGGAATCTCCAAATATTCCATGATGCACAAGTCATCGTTCATGAGGCACCTAGATGCCTCGTCCGCGCATGCAACTATTTACAAAAACAACAACACAGAACATCAAAGAACCGAAAGAACTATATAGTGTTAGCTTCGGATCGATCAAAACCACTCAATCATGGTTGCCATCCCATCTGTTGTATTGCATGAATTTGCATGGTTCTTATTTCTCTGTATTCATACAATTTTCATTCCATTGTGTTTGCGCCAGGAAAAACAATCAATGCAACTTGTGCGCCTGGTCACATGTTCCCCTATTTATTCGGGAATGTGACTGGATGACATGTAGATGAATATATGACACGAACGGGATCGTATTCCACTGACAGCATTGACAAGTGAGCGCGAAGTGTTTCAAACCTGCCAAGCTCGGACCCCTTGAGACTAAGGAAAAGATAGGAAAAGTACATCAGAAAGAATAAGGAAAAAATAAGGAAGAATAAGGAGGGAAAGATGAAGAAAGGAAAGGAAAGTAAAGGAAAGGAAAGGAAAGGAAGAGGAAAGCCAAAGACAGGAAAGAATAAGGAAAGGATGTAGATGAAGGAAAAAAATGGAGGAAAAGCAAAGCAATGCTTTGATGCCTGTTGTAAGCTCTCATCCTTTCTGTGTTCTTGGATGACCGTTTGGGAGCACTGTCAATTACTTGGTGTCACAACTGAGGTAGGCAGTGGCTGAAGGTCCAATACAAAGATGGATAAAAGTGGTGGGTTTTGCTATGAAACACGACCACCTTCAGAATCTTTAGATGCTTGGATTGTCTTGGCCTAGATTTCCGACCCGATACGACGGTTTTAGGGCAAAGGCACTTCTTAGTCTTATATAGATAGTCTTAGGGCAACACAGTAGCTGAACAGTTCGGATTGGTTCACTGCATTGGCGCGTAGACTGGGCTTGGGCGTGTTATGATTGGTGATGTCAAGCTTGCTATAGCTTGCTTGCTCCTTGAACACTTAGCAACACATGGCCCCACATCTGTTGCCCAGAACTTCACCCTGTGCCTCTGCGAAAATCGGTCCTGCATCGACCATGCACAAAGCCTTGAGGCAAAGATGGCCATGCTGAGAAAAGCTGCAGAAATACATTTTAAAATCATTTCAAATCTCATCTTATCTCATTTGTCTCATCCCCTCACTCTAGATGATGGAATGACACTTCATTTGACAGCATCTCCTCGTCATCTGAAACCGGCATGAACCGGCAACATCCAAATCGTCTCAAGCACACCCTTGCCGTCACCTGCAGCAAAATGAGAAGTCAAAAATGATCAACAGATCAAACCCCCAAGCTGAATCAAAATTAGAAAACAAATCGTTTGGTTCAGTTCCAACTGAATGACCCTTGACCCTTCCACTGATCCCCAACTTGTCAGACGTGCGTCCTATGTCCGGTGTTGTTTCCAAGCCACATCTCGTGGGACTGCTTGGGTGTGGCTTAGCCGCTGTATTAACTATCCAATTTAAAAGTCAACAGATTCATTCAGGGCCAGTGAGACTCGGTGAGGCTCTCGTTCCTTCATTTTCTCCAAACTCGCTGGAGGGGTATGTGGACATCAATGGAAGATGTCGGGTTGCATCCGATGATATCCACTGACTGTGCGCGATACTGAATCTCCACCAAGTTCAGGAAACAAACAATGTAATAGAAATGAAACTAGGTACTATGAATCTGTACAGAAACCGAGCAAAGCATTGTGAAGCCTGGGCAAGGCTTTGCCTTAAAGGGCTTGCTTTTTGCAGGGCGGATCTAGGCCGCCAAATACCAAAGTGAGGATGTACATGCATGGATGCACAAACAGGGTTCTAACTCCCGGGTGAAAGCCGCAGGGAGGAGCCACCAGGACTATGTCATGTCAGCTGACCATTCAATTTTTGAGCTTGCGATTGTTTTGAAACATGAAAGCGTTGAAATTCATATGATCGAGTATGCTTTGGTAATCTTTGGTATGACAAGTCCTTGATGGATCATAGCGAAACCCTACAACCCTCTCAAAAAATTCAGAATAAATTCGCACTGTCCCTCAAGACACTGCTTAGAAAAGATTTCGGATGCTCTTGCAAGTTGCTGGGCGCAATACTCGAGGCGATGGCTGCCAGGTTGCAGGGTACCAAATTAGTATCAGTGGTTGCATGGCCTTGGGTTTCATGTTTCACCCAAAGGCCACAACACAGCCGATTTTGTGCGTCAAACAAGCCAACGCTTGGGTTTTGATACCCGAAGGTGACTGTTGATCGGCTTTGGTACCTCATGCCACTCAGGCCTAAAGAATCGTACTTCACTGTTGCCAATCGAATCCTCCATGATCTTCAATGTAGTTGATGATGTCATCTACTTCACGTTTGGTTCTGATTGCCTGTTGTAGCCCCTCCGGATTTTTCGAAACCTTGTGCAAAAACCGATTGATCTTGTACATGTGCGTGTCTTGCGTCGCCCTGTTTGGCGGAGCTGCAATGCGCATACCTGCAGGTACATCAGGGTGATCATAAGTCCATGATTTGGGGGAAAGATTCTCCACTTTCTCCACTTCCCCAAGCCGGGGAGGTGCGGAGTTTGATCTGATGGGAGCTACAAAGTCTTCTTTGAAGTCCGATGAATCTGAGGTCAACCGTACGTTCAACGCCATGAGGTCGTCAAACTCCTGGTCTACCTTAAGACACAAAAAAACGAATTGAAAAATGGAGCGCTTCTAAATATTTTTGAAAAAAAACATGCTTGATGTCTACTGTCTAATTCTTTGAAGTGAAGGACTTGCAAATCTACGAGACATGGAGGCTTCATCCTGTTCAAAATGGACGCACAAGCTTCCGAAAGCTTCTTTGGTGTAGAAAAGATGTTAGCCAAAGAAATCGACCACCAACGGTCACCAACAATCCAAGTCACCATCACCTCCGTACGCTTCTTGGACTTCTGTGTGCTTTGAAAAGGCACCACTTTGTTGTGCGCCACGCCGCTTGCACCGCAACCCATGGCCAAGATCTGGAACTGAATGGGTTTTGTCCCGATACCGAACCAGAAACGGCCTTCGACAACAAAATCTAGGACCAGTTGGATCCTGGACAAATAGGTACCACATAGCACCAGGCTCCAAAACAACGAATCACCGGCAGGAGGGAAAACTGTCAACTTTGGGGTGCTGGTGTCCCCCATCAGAAAAATGGTGTTTGTTTTTTCAATTGTGATTGTGCACATATCAATGACACCTTTATGCTTGGAATCTCCAAATATTCCATGATGTACAAGTCATCGTTGGTGATGCCTCTATCTGCATCGTCTTGTTTCCTTTGTACGCATGCAATTAGCGCCAAAAACAACAACACAAGACTATATAGTGTTAGCTTCCGATCAATCAAAACCACTCAACCATGTTTGGCGCCCCATGTTCTGTACTGCATGGATTTGCATGATTCTTAATTGTCTACATTCACGCAATTTCGTTCCGTTGTGTTTGCGCCAAGGAAAACAATCAATGCAACTTTGGCGGCTGGTCAGATTTCCCTTACTTATTCGGGAATGTGACTGGATGAATAATACTGTATATGACACTGACACCAACTGGATGGATTCACATTCCACAGCATTGACAAGAGCCTGGGTTTCGAAGTGTTTCAGACCTGCGAAGCAAGAAAAGAAAAATACGAGGGAAAGGATAGAATAAAGGAAAGGGACGCAATGAAGAAAAGGGACGGGAAAGCAAAGGGAGAGATGAAGAAAGCACTGATAAAGACACGGAAAAATAAGGAAGATCAAATGAAGCGAAGCAATGCTTTGATGCCAGTTGCGAGCTCCCATTCTTTGTGTTCTTGGAGGACCGTTGGGGAACACTGCTATCAAGCATATACTTGCTCTCACAACTGAGGCACGCAATGGCTGAATGTCCGATACAAAGATGGACGAAAGTAGCGGGTTCCGAGATTTCCGACTCAATACGACGGTTTTTAGGGCGGATGCTTTTCTGAGCTTAACAGTTGGGATTGGTTCACTGCATTGGCGCGGTAGATTGTGCTTGGCCGTGTGATGATTGGTGATGTCAAACTTGCTCCCGGAACACTTAACAACACATGGCCCCACATCTGTGCCGTGGCAGCTTCAGCCGCCTGGTCTGCAAAGATTGGTCCTGCAACGGCCAACGATGCACAAACTCATGATACATGCTGAGAAAAGCTGCAGAAATAAATTCCAATCAATATGAAACTCTCATCTTGTCTCGTTTGTCTTGTCCCCTTGCTCTAAATGATGGAATGATGACGGAATGACACTTTAGTTGACAGCATCTCCTCGTCATCTGAAACCGGCATGAATCGGCAACATCCAAATCTTCGTCTCACGTACACCCTTGCGGTCACCTGCAGCCAAATGAGAAGTCAAAGATGATCAACGGATCAACCCCCAAAACTGAATCAAAATGTGAAGTCAAATCAGTTGGTTCAGTTCCAACAGAATGACCCTTGACATCCCTTGACACTTCCAGTGATCCTCAAACTTGTCTCACTAATGCGACTGTCCGGTGTTGTTTCCAAGCCGCCTTCCATGGCTTGGGTATGGCGGCGGCTAGCTGCTTCATGGGTGACCCCCAGGAACCAGCTCTTCAACGCTCGTCATAATCAGAATCAAAGGATTTTGATAGATTGATGAGATTCGGTGTCTGCATGTGTCTGCTCAGTTTGGTCATCAACCATCTCCCATCATGAACCGTGATCAATCATTGTCAGACGCGAATTGCCATTGAACTGCCATGAACCGTTTCTTTTTTATCCCTATATCACAACTTCATATGAACTATCGGCCACTGTTGCCGATAGTCGAAACGATTCACAAGACATTAGCTATAGACAATCATAAAGCATGTAGCTAAATCAATTGTCATTGTTCATGCTACTCATCACTATAGCTATATTCATCTCAATCATGTCAAGATACATATTTTATTTAGCTCATCCATGATGTAGCTTTGGTTAATCGGGTTCATCAACACTATCAATATCTATTGATCATTGGCGTAGCTATATTCATCTGACTCATCGCTATGGTATCTATGGCCCATGTCTTCACCCAGTGCCTTTCAGCAGCTTCTGCAGTTGCAGCATCTCGCCATCGGATCAAGGGCAAAACCTTGCACTGGAGCGACGTGGCTCCAGCGAGGTGCATCCAACACCTCTGTTTGTCTATCTAAACATACATGTCTTTGTGCATGCATGTGTATGTACATGTGCAAATTCATGAATGTGCAAAAAATATGCGTTTAATATGATATGCGGTATATCTCTCTGCAAATTAAGACTGATATCTTTGCTATTTTCATGTATAAGCTGTGTGATGCAAGCATCCTTAATATTCCTGAGCCTAGCTTACAGTAGTAGGGTAGGATGCTGCTGCTTCCATCTTTCTGTAAAGCTCCAGCCTTCTGCCGTTGCTCTGCAGCTGCGGCAGCCACCTGAAAGGGGAGTAAAGGAGGGAGGGAGAAAGCTTGAATGCGGACAGGACCATGGCATGGGCAGGGAATCAATGATGGTGATGATGATCATGATGACGACGACGACGACGACGACGACGACGACGACGACGACGACGACGACGATGATGACAATGATGACAATGATGACAATGATGACAATGATTGATGAGGAGGAGGAGGATAGGGAGGATGATGAAAAGGAGGAGGATCATCCATGCATCGGTTCGCAAACCCAAAGAGATCAAAGAATAGACCGCTGCTCAAGTGCAAAGTGGTTGTTACATCGTCTTGAGTGGATCAGTGCTCATGCATACCCGAGGCAGTCCCAACCTCATCGTGCTTTGCTTGCGCCGCACGCAGCCTTTCCAGAGCCTTTGAAGAAAAGGGAAGCCTTTCTTCTCACTCAACAAATTTCTATTATGCTTAATATCATGTTATTATGCGCGTACCAATTTATTACAATTTGAATTAATCTATATTGTGATCTGATATATTGTGCATAATCTTATCATGATAGGTCAGCTGTTTACAAGGTCATGAAACATCAAGGTGGCCACTCTTATCGACTCCTTATCTCTGGTAAAAGTGTGCAGGTATGTATGGACAGGTACTTGATGGTACTTGTAGTTGTAATATCCAAAGAATTGAAACCAACAGCGAAGGCTGCCACGGCACCCTGCCTTTCTCTGGCTCTCAGTGCCGCGGTCAGTTGCACTCCGGGGAGGCCTTCCATGAACAGATAGAAAAAATCTTAAGGAAAGCACCTGTTGCTCAACCAAGCAACTGGCAGACACAGAGAGAATGAGACTAAGGATAAGAAAGGTGTGACAATGCTGAAAGAGACCGCAAGAAAAGTGAAATCGAGAGCAGGGAGAGTGGTGATGTTCAAAGCTGATGGAAGCCCCGACAGCGAAGGATTCCACAACGGGTTAGGTCTGAGGTGCCCCCGCCTCAAGCCTAAAAAGAAAATCGAGCTAGCTAGCAGCCTAGCAGCTAGCTACTGCCAGCGAATCTTCAACATTCTTCAATCATCCACAAGTTTTTGTTCATTCCAAGAGGGACTTCAAGCCATTGAGGCGCTAATTTTGATCCGCATGGCGCGCATGGCCTTTCCACATCTTCTGAGCTTCCAAGCCGGATGTCTTCTGAGAGCGGCTGTCGCAAGTAGCCTGCACAGCTACCAGTGAAATCTTTTGGTGGCGGCTGGTTGGACCCTTGGAAACTGCTCAGTATGATGACCCCAATGGCCCTGGAAACTTCTCCGCCTGGAGCAGACACCGGCAACGAGGACGAGGCACCCACTTGTGGCGCAGCGATCCCTTGCAGCCTGTGCCATAGCCCCTTCGGGCTCCCCATGGGCTGCCCCGTCGACCCCGTCCGCGTCTTCAATGCTACTGTAAATGATGGTTTATTGATGATGGTTAATAATGGTTAATAATGCTTAGTGATAATTATATAATGATCGTTAATAATGCTTAGTGTTGGTTAATGGTAGTGATGGTTTATAAAACTGTAGTTTATTGATGATGCTGAGTGATGCTTAATGATGGTGCGCACAGATCGGACAGAGTCTGTCATGATTAATGATGGTTAATGGCTAATGATGGTTAATGATGCTTAGTGATGATTGGTGATGGTTAATGAGTATTGATGGTTATAAGGTTCATTCATCCAGCTTATTCATGATTAAGAATGGCGAAGTTATGGTTGGAGATGGTTGATGATGGTTGGAAAATGTTCAATGATGGTGTACAGGAATGGTTGGTCCCACCATGGGCTTCAAACCGGTTGGCTCCCTTACCACATCTGCACATGCCACTGATCAGTGTAATGGCCGAGCTCCCAGCATTAAATCATCCCGGCCTGGGAGAAAAGAATCTGGATGTGCGGAACAGAAACTCATTTACCAAACGGTTTAGCTGGTTTGTGACTATTTGCCACCTATTTTTGTTGCATGGTACTGGAATCTCGTGCACTCGACTGAGTTCACCTACCCAAAGCATCAGTCTCAGCCGCTGGAACTTTGCGCGCCCCCTGTTGCGACAACACACAACAACCACAACAACCACAACAACCTGAAATGGAGCCGTGTTCCCAAGATACAAATTGTCGGTTCAGGGATGGCTTCTAGTCAGAGTCCGTCCAAATCTGCAACTATGGTGAGTATACCCGTCCATGATCAAATCTGTTTCAGCCTTCAAGCAAGTGCGTTCAAGCGGGCTTCAAAATGCTTCAAAGCTATCAGCCACTGCTTCAAAGCTATCAGCCAGGATTTCCTACTGCAGACTGTCGAGCGCTTCTGTGCTGAAGTCTATGTCGCTTGGACTGGCATTTTTGTACGTATTTTGCGCACTATATCCGCATCACTTTGCACAGTCATTTGCTTACCCAGGTCTGGTGTTTCCTGTGCCCTGGATACCACCTGTCCAGAGCCATCACGAGAAGTCGCACGGTCCGCCTGTCCTTGGCAAAAGGTAGTGATTAAAATGAGTTGGAAAAAAGGGAAAG
>VSDK01012573.1:212728-242405 GCA_009767595.1 Symbiodinium kawagutii | reverse complement strand
CTTCTAAAAGCAACGTGTAGAGATCTCAGTGCCATCATTGCTCTTTACCATGAACTGCCGGCCGAAAAATGGGCTTGCTCGTGCGTCAGTGCAACTTGTTTTTGTAGTGCACGTGTAACGTGTATATAAGATATATGTACACATCTATGAATTTATATCTATTATATATATGTATATATATATATATATACCTTACAAATGAATACAAATCATTTATACATACATGTTTTGTTCCTTCCTTTTAGAGTTGACCTTGTTCCCAGAAGCTCGAAAGCCAACAAAATAACTTGCATTAACTTGCCATGTCGGAGCTTCTACCTCTGCTTGTTGTGCGTAAGGAAGAGGATGAAGGTAGCCTGAAGCTGCAAAGTCTTTCGAAAGTCGCGCATGCGCTGTTCACTCCTAGCAATGCTTGGACCCTTCAGAGGTTCACTCGAAATCCTAGCGGCCAACAGGTTGCTATCAAACTGGATGAGCACGGCATGGATTCAGACTGACAGCTTCTAAGCTGATCTAAGGTTTGCACTCAACTTGCGAATCTCTTCCCTGGCAAGAAACTTGGATCTGAGACAATACTCATGGCTGGACCACGTAGATGAGCCCTGGCCAAATGGTTAGCGTTAGCAGCAAATTGTGCAATCGCTTTAAAACCTGCTGCAAAACATGAAAGCGGTTGAAACCAGGTCACCAAATGTCCAGCATGAGCTAACATATTGACCCAATGCTCCTATGCTCGTTTCACAACAGTCTGGCAGTGTCCCATGGCGCTGGTATACCCACCGTCTGGTGGCAACATGGAAATGGGTCAAAGCCAGCACCGAACCGAAGCAACGAACGCGGTTGGGGGTCACTGAATAGCTATGTCAGCTACATGTTTCCTGGTTGACAATTTTGTGACCACTTGGATGTGCTGCTAGGGTTATGGCCATGGTTATGAACCCCAGGTACAGTAGATTACAAGCCCTAGAAACCATGATTGGGGACCACCTACGAGCCGTGGTGGTGCACTTCCAAGCAGGAAGCAAGCCCTGAACTTCGGTGTCTTTGCCAAGTGGCAGTCGCAGGCACGGCTGCTCTCCCAGCCTGCAGCTCTCTGCGTTGGACCAAAAACAGTTCTCAGAATCGAACTGTGGATGGGCATGGTGACATATTCTACAGTAGGTGAACTGAAGAATCATTAAGAATCTTCTTCAGAGGCACCCAGAATCAAAATAATCAAGTAAATCAGGTTGCTGACGCTGTAATCACAGAAATCAAAAAAAAGTCATTCAGTGGGCTTCAAAGTGACTCTGCCCGGCCTCCAACAACTCTCCCTGCAACCGTCGATTCTCAGCGACAAGCCCCCTCAGAGCTGCCTCGGTCGCGGCGGCAATGTGAGCAGTGCAAGTTGCATGATGGCACTCAAAACAAATAGTTGTTTCTCAAAACAGGGGTACTCCAATTCATCCGATATTGGTCATTCATAATAAGAAACTACAGCTAAACCAAGCTAAACCAAGCATAACTTTGGGGGGTCCCTTCGACTTGAGAAACCACCAAATGGAACAGACTCAATGAAGGTGTGACAATCGCTAGTTGATCCCTGGCATCCCCCCATGGCCTCCATCAACTGCTTGCGCTGCGATGGGTTGGCTTCATTCTCCACCTGGGACTGCGTTATATCGCACTTTCTTGGAGAAATGATGGGTGATATCTTTTGATACCATGTTTTGCCGCCCTTGGTCAATCCTCCGTCTCCCTCGAACCAAAACTCCAAGAATGAGAACTCATCATTTGTATCTTTCATATTCATTAATGTTTTAGTTCCTGATTTATTTGCGCAAATATATGTATATATATATATATATATGTATATCATTCGGTCATATTCAGTTCATATTGATCTGGTAATGTAACGATATGTAATGCATGTCTTTTTCATGTTGACAAATTCTCTTCGGACCAACATGGAAAACGCGGGCCAGTCTTCCCGCGTCACCAAGGGGCATCACGAAGCTCTGCACGGAGATCGTTTCCCAGCTCCACCTGCAGTTGAGCCGTACAACCGGTGGAATTTTCATAGCGATCCAGTGGAAGTGCTTGGTTTAGATTGGTTTTTGCTTGTAACTCAACATAACTTCGATTGTTCAGCAACAAAAGTGCTTCGATTAGATTGGTTTCTGTGCCTACCGATCTTTGGGGCGATGGGAAGAACTCTGCCATTGCTACCAAGTCACCAAGCGCTCCCGTTCAAAGCGCAAGTGGTGCACCTGCGAGTCAGAATTCCAGTCAGGTGAAGGGGGGCTGCGCTGCTGCGCTGCTGTGGCCTCATTCTTGAGATCCAAAAGCTTCTCCTCTGCTGTGGGAAGCTCTCGCACATTTCCCCAGTGGTAACCCCCCTCCGAATCATCCATTTCTATGGTCATTTATTATAGGATTTTGCAATGATAAGCCAGCCAGAAACTTTGGGGTTCCCTGTTTAAGAAAACCCCATATGGGTTCTGACAGGTTCATTTCTGGCACTCTAATGTTCTAATGCCGTCCTAGTCATGGTCCTGTGGTTCCTACCACCATGTGGAAGGCTAGAGAGGGATCTGCAAGTATCCGCAGATTTGCATGCATCAAACTGCTGCAGTGATAAATGTATCAAGATCTTTTTACTGCGAACCTTCTGGATATGCATCTTCTACCAATCTGTCAAATAAATGCATTTCATGAAAATGTCAAGTTGGGAGTGGCATCAGTGGAAAGTGAAGTCTTGCACACAAAGGCACTGGCAAGTTTGTTTTTTTTCATCGCTTCATAGCCGCTTGAAATTCTTCTGGCCACAAGAAACCACCAGCCCCTTCTGCATGTCCCATCAAGTACTAGGATGTTCAAAAGGGTCATGATCTCCGAATATGATGCATAAAAAGAGGAAGGCATGATGATGAGAGCAATAATGATTATCACTACTATCAGGTGGAGCACCGGCCATTCAGTATGGGGGGATGTACACAAAGGCATGGATGCATGAACCCTGAAAACCCTCAATTTTGGGCATGTGCCTGCAACCCTGTACAGTGCCTTTCCTGACAATCTGTTCAAGGTTGAAACTTGTGAGTTGATCCCTTGAAATCTTTGCACAAAAGGACTGGGGCTTACAAGAGATGCACTATTCTCAGATCTCCGAGAATTTCTGCGGAGCAGCGGACAAGGTCTGCGCTCCTAAGGCTATGGGAGCCCTGCTCTCGTCTGCCACTTTGCAACGAGGATTTGTTGCAACAAAATGTTGTCTTCTTGCCTTGTGATACCTTGTGCCGCACTTGTGCCCTAATTACTGATTTGACGTCACCTCTATGGATGCCCTTGGCATATCTTGGCATATCTCGTCTCGTTTCACCGTGGCAGTGGGCCACGGAGGAAAAATTGCCCCAGAGAGACGCTGGGCTTCGTTAGCTCGCCACCCTCCAGGTGGAGCAACACCTGAACGCGAAGCTGTGGAAGCCGGTCGATGAAGGTCCAGGGGGTCCAGGGATGATCATCATCGAATACAGTAATTGGTTGTGTGATGTGCTTGGGGTTTTGCCTCTACACCCAACAGTGTTTCCACAGTGCTTCACAGGCCACCTTTCAACATCTCAAGGGAGACGCCTCACCTGACATGGCCTACGCCTTTGCGGCCTCGTGAAAAGGCTGTCACTTTGCAAGGGACTTCGCTGAGTTTCATAGCCATTAGATGCCATTGTGTTTTCAGATAGATAGACAGGCAGACAGACAGATAGGCAGAGAGATAGATAGGTAGATAGAACGATAGGCAGATAGACAGATAGGCAGACAGACAGACAGACAGGCAGGCAGTCAGGCAGGCAGGCAGGCAGACAGACAGGCAGACAGACAGGCAGACAGACAAATAGATAGATAGATAGATAGATTGGATAAGTGTACATATAGATAAAATAGATTGAAATGGATTAGATAGATTCGATCGATTAGGTAGATTCGATAGATTGGAAAGATTAGATAGATTCGATAGACTAGATAGATTAGATTGGTGAGATGGATTAGATGCATCGGATAGACTATATTATAGATCAGATTAGATTGATGAGATAGATTGGATAGCTTAGATAGGTTTGATAGGTTAGATAGGTGAGATAGATTATATAGGTTACGTAGACTAGATAGGTTAGATTAGATAGGTAGATAGATAGGCAGATAAATAGATAGATAGATAGATAGATAGATAGATAGATAGATAGATAGACAGACAGACAGACAGACAGACAAATAGACAAAACCACACTGCAAGTATATACCTATATCATAGCTGTTTACTGGTAATTTTTGCCCGCCTCACGCCAAAGTCCAAGCCAGGAATCAAAGGATCATGCAAGTGGAACTCACAATGATTAACGTGCTGGACATGTCACAGTATCCATTTAAGATCTATGACGTGTGGCATTGGGCATGTATGTGTGGGTGATATGCCGCAAATCCTTTCTACAGCTTCTTCACAAAAATACTGTACTTGAAGCCTTGTACAATCCTCCATTACAACAGTCGCTTGCAGTCCGCTGATGCCCCATTTGCCCCCAACATTTTGACTGCCGTGTCTCGCAGTGGAACCAGGGACAGCGCAGCAGCTGAATTGTGTTTCCAATTGGAGATCCGTGTTTCAAGGGAAATCGAGCTATAGCATTTCAAGCTATTGTAAAACTAAGGGTGGTCCTCTATTTGGGAGCAGTGCATCATGTTGCAATCGCCATCGCATGGAATCTAGACGGTTTATACGTGCAAGCGAACCTTGAAATAGAACACTTTGCTTGGCCACACTTTGCGAGCCAACTTCCAAGGCAGAAAAATGCTCCACAACACACTGTTCAACAAACTTCCAACAAACCTAGGAGTGTGGATTGCAACCGGCATCTCAACTGACAGAATGAACCCAAACCACAACTCCCGGCGCAGTGTTTGAAAATGGCACACCCAGAGATCTAAGTGGATGACTGAAAGCTGTGTTAGGGAACAGGAAAACAGTGAATCTGAGGCTCCGAACAACTAGCCAGCACGGCTGTCCATATTGGCTGTGCAACTTTGGCGTAGGCCAACCAGGAGAAGCCTTCACGGTGGCAACACCGGTGAGCCGACCACAAAACGAAAATGACGGATGGATTACCATTTCAACATCATCAGTTGGGGAACCATCAAATTCAGGGGTGCATATGGCTTCACACTCTCAAGCCAGCAGCCTTCACAACAGCTTGCGCCTTGGCTTGCATCCCAGCTTATTCACCCACAGCAATCTTCTTCATGGCGGTCATGTGACCTCTCAGTTCTCTTCCAACCACCTGACAGCCACAGCCATAGCACTGCCATCGCCAAGTTCACGGATTGGTCGCGCCAGCGCCTCCACAGGATGAGAGGCGATGGCCTCATTCACAGCGAGGATGGTCTGGTTGTCAACGCCATTGTCACCTGACATTAGCAGAGCGTGGGCTGTTCCTAAGGCATCTCTGGAAGTTGTTTGTGAAAAACGCAAGTGTCCAAAAAAATACCTAGTACGTGTTACGTACAGGAGTGATGTGATGTACTGTAATTCCATATTACATTGTGTATGTGTGCGCAATTGTACGCCATTGTACGCATGTCTATATACATTCAGATTCATATATGTAGGCATAGGTGTAATTGTTGGGTATGTAATGTATACTATATACAAACATTGTGGACATTGGCATGTGTATGTCAGTGAGTATGTGGATGTGAGTATGAGTATGTGTAAATGTAATGAAGCAAAAAATGTTCATGGTGACAATGTCCCAGATTCACAAAGTCAGACTGAAACATTGCTGCCAAACCTGTATTCTGGATGCAATCAAACACACCCCTGCCACCAAAATAAATGTATGGATTCCCTACTCAACGACAGTAGGGCAAGGAATCCGACATTTCAATCGACCACACAGTGCCCATGTGTTTTTTTCTGTAGATCTCAATCAATCTTGGAAAAATGAACTCCAACATCAAGCAGTACTATGCAGGAGACTTGGCGCTTCTCACTTGTCATACTCAAATCCTGTCTCATCCTTCATTTTCAATACGACCCAGCAAGAACCAGTCGGAGGCCTTTGTTGTACTTGGTACCAATGACACTGGTGTCTACTTTGGCCATGAAGTCCTTCCACAAGGAGACAACACAAAGCAGCTCTGCGACTCTGCGCTGAAAAACATTGAGCTATGCAAACAGCACTCCTTCAACAAAGGCATGCAAGCCTGGGTGTACAGATAACCTGAGCATGCGATATGCTGGGAGAGCGGAAGGCTGAGATGTTGGAAATCTGAAAGGTCGCTGCTTCAATTCGCAAGTTTTGCCGGAGATCTTAGGATCCAACACCCATACTCGGCAGTGTCGGAAATGACTTTGTTCATCTCATAAAGCTTCCTAAGTTCGCCAGTACCCTAGACGTGCAGGGGAAAGACAGAAGGTTCCAGAAGAAATTGATAGAAATTTCACAGGGCCCTGGAGATATCATGAGATTCTGTTTGGCAAGTAACAAACAGATCAAAGGCAACAGAAAATCCCCGGAACTGCAAAGCCACAGGGAGGTCCAGCACAGAGAAACAACAATGGCATTGCAGCCAGGAAGCTTTCTCGCGATGGTGTTGGCAATGAGAGGCGTTTCGTGCAACGATTCGTAGTAGGCACTTTCAGGCTTCATGCCAACCTGGGTCCAGTGTCACTAGCGGCTTTGCTGGATGTCCATTCCATGGCATTCTTGTCACTACATTCCCATCATGGCGTTCCCATCATGGAGAACTTCATCACACTGGTTAAGCAGCGAGTAGAAGTCCAAGGATTAAGGATCACCAGGAGCAAGTGCTCAGTTGGGTCACCATTCACCATTGGTATCAACGAATTCTCAAAGCTCCAACCGATTTGGTCAATCGATTTCCCAAAATTCTCAAAGCAATGATCAACCAGGGAGGTGGATGGTGGACTGCTACTTTCAATTTTGAGAGAGAGCTAAGGTAGAGCAAATTCCGAAACCAAGCTTGACTGGAGTCGCTACGAAAGATCATACGCAATTTCGAGGAATTCCCAGTGTCATAGCAACTGCATCACCTTTCCTATTCGTCTTCAGTTGCTACTAAGTTTCCACCCTACACATTGAAACAACCAAGGGTGATCAATGCAAATTCACAGTCCATGGCAGTCAAGTCTATCCTCTTCGCTGCCTTCACCATCTCCTCAAACGCCAATTCCACACCAGCCTGGATGCATCGGGCCGGCAGGAGACCGTGTTGATCCCCAACTACCCACGAATGATTTATATGCAGGCAATCCCACATCATCCCACATCTGACAAACCCTACAGTCGTTGAATATGGCTGGCTGTGGACTACAGCCAGTCCAGCGAGCCATTCTTGTGGCCTTGATCATGGCCACCATAAGGATTGCATTGTCGAAGTACTCTTGCTCCTGCCGGGACTACATGTGTATGGGTGTTCGGGGGGGATGTGTACATTGAGGTCTGTGTGTTTGCGCGTGTGCGTAGGCGTGCGTGTGAATGTCATATGAAGTCGCATGTTTTTGAAATGATCTTGGAGGATTGCAAATCTGTACAGTATTCTGATGGAAAGTCTGGTTGCAGGTCAAGCCAAACAAAATCTACTAGGTACCTTTGTTGGGATGCTTGCCTACCAAATGTTGCTCAAATGTCAATGTGGTTTGTGTGACCCCTGCCGTCCAGTTCCAAAATGCAGATCCCCAGTCCTTGATCTGCATGCTACCAGCAGGCGTCTTCTCAAAGCCAGTCTCGGCAGTCTCTTGTCTCCACTTCAGCAAGTTGGCATCCTGAGTTTCTCTCTGTTGTTGCCTTACCTGCATTTGCATATGCATAGATGAACGCACTGAAATGCATCAATCTATTGTGTATGGGTGCATGCATAAGCACATCTGGAACCATCTGTACACACATACGAGATAATACAAGTACATCATGACCCCCCACTCACACACACAAAAGAAAACGAAATCAATGATTCGATGTTTTGTCGGAAGGAAAGTATGGACTTCAATTTTACACTGGACATGACGCATTGATATCATCACTTAGCTCGCAGCCGAGCAAGCAGACTGGGATGGGTCATTCTACACTTAGGGTTCAGGCGGCAGTCCAACGGTGGCAACTCTTGCAAGATCTTGCAGCTGAAGATCATCGTTGTCCCAATCCTTCATCATGGTATCGGAGAAGACTCCCGTGATAATGTCATCCTGATGCTTTGCCTCAGGATTTCACTCCTTTCCAGTGCGCACTTTGTCATTGCTAAATTTTGGACATGGAATCGCCATGCCAGCATATGAAAGCCATTCGAACCTATTGCTTGTCTGTCCTATTATGTGTTAATGTAGTCATAATGTATCACAATTCGGTGAATATAAATACATCAGAATACACCACATTCCATTTAAGATATGACGAGTCATCAGTCAGTCGATCCAATTCAACCCCTGAGTTGTCCCACGTAGAGAGGCTGCATGATCTGCTTTAACTCGGCGGCCAGTTCGAAGCACTTCCTGAGCGTCTAGGTATTGCACTGCCATCCTCAGATCGTACTAGGCTGGTATCATCTGGTATCGTCTGGTATTATCTGGTGTTATCTGGTGTTATCTGGTGTTATCTGGTGTTGTCTGGTATCATTTGGCATTGTTAGGTATGATCTGGTACCAGTATCATTCATAGTCATACATGCATAGTCATACATAGTCATGAATATATCATATTGTATCAAACCACAGACTGGAACAACCAACCGTGACCGTCACTTGGGCAAGCTGTCCAAGCTTTTGCACCTTCCGGGAATCCATGGCAAGGTAAAAAAGGGAAGGTAACTCAACCAAATCCATTTCACATCCATAAAGTTTAGATCCCTTTGGATCAAATTATGTCTCTTGAAAGGTTTTAGATGGTTTTGTTTCAGGCATCTTTCCCAACAAACATATTTTTTGAAAGACATATAACTACATTAGTAATGGTTCTAGATTGACCTTTCGATGATCATCCGCGACATCCCAACTGGTTGATCAGGGGCGATGTCCGTGTGCTGCTGGGTTTCACCTTGGAAGGATTGTCCAAGCGATTCATCATTCCAGTGATGCCTCCGTGCTTCAGCGCCTCGCTGATACGCGCGCGGCGTGAGTTCGGCAGGCATCGAGGGCATGGTGGTAGAACCAATGGGGTATCCCCAAGTGAAGTTTGCAGGAAAAATACCAGAAAACAATAGAAAACCATAGGAAACCACATAAACCGCCACAAATGATGCTAAATATATGATCATAAACAATAAGCCACTTCCCCGGAATTTTGTTCGAAAGCAAATCCTATGAAACGCTTTAATCGCCATCGGTATAGGACTCATGCTACGATCACCAAAACATACTGAGACTACCTAGTGGAACGGCAGTGGTATTTCATGCTGCTATTGGTACAAGCATCAACTGCCACCAACAGTACGACCAGCAACCACCCATGGTCTATAAATGGGTATAAATGGGTTGATGATATTAATATCACCCGCGACGTTGCATAGTCAACCCGGATAACTACTCATCGCCGATATAAGCATCAATTGCATCAATAGACGGTTTTAATATTTTAAACAGCATTTCACAACTACATTGACCACGTATGAACACCTATTCACCATTCTGAGCCATTATCAAAAACACTTCATAGCCGACCAGGAGTAAATAATAGCAATAATATACAGTACTAGTTAATATCTTTAATACATACTTTCGCACTAGCATTGATAATCATTGTCATCATCATCACCAATTCACCATGTCACATCTATAATCACTATCATATACTATAATCATATCATTATAATCATTCTATGTATCATCATATATCATCCATAGTCACCATGTCACATCATGTCACTATTCGAACGGTCGCTGGATGTGGTCGCTGGTGTCACTGTTCCGTTCACTCGCCGCTTTCCGCGCCTCCGTAATGGTCTCCCAGCCGTACTGGATCAGTTTGGAGGCCTGAGCGGGGCGCCACGTAGCGCAGTCACTGAGGGAATCTCCCCAGGCATCACATGGCATCACCCCTGGCATCACCCCTGGCATCACCCCTGGCATCACCCCTAGCATCACCCACTCATCAAGGTGAACTTCCTGAAAACATCACAGTGCTTTTTTGGCGCGTCAGTCTGATCCACTCGATCCCAAGGGTGACCTAGAGATTCGTTTTCGAACTTGAGTGGACAGCATTCCACTCATGTCAATGATGGTGATCTTCAGAGTTGCCTTGCCGATCCGCAAGGATGGATTGCTCACATCCTCGAAGGTGCCACTGCTCGAAGCTCCAAGTGAGGATGTGGGAGATGCCTCGGATTTCGAAGCGCCCATTTCATCCTTCGGAGCAAAGAGCTCCACCTCCACCTCATCTGCAACACCATCAGATCCCTTGCCATTCTGGACGAACTTCAAGAGATCAATGCGCCCTTCACCTGCCAGCTGCGGGAAACCCAATTCACCTCCATCAAACACTCGGAGGTTCAAGTACTGGTCCTGCGCATCCCAGAGCAGCTGCTTCCTTTCCGCTGGGCTCCACCCTACCTTCTCAGAGCCACGGCGCTTCGCGGTGGCATCTGCAACCTGGCACCCCAAGCTCAGCTCAACCGAGAGGGACAGCATCGTAGGTCCGAAGGTGCGCAACTCCCAGGCTCTCTCAACATCGATATCAACGCTTTGGATGTCCGCAAGGACCAGGCCTTGGTGACAAGTCACCCCGACCAATGGGCTCTCGTGGTGTTCACGCAGGCCCCTGACCTCCTTGACCTCCTTGACCTCGGTGTTTCCTCCGTACTTTTCTCGGATGTAGTCTCCAACAATCTCGCGGCACGACCCCCTCGCTGGGGGCTTCGGGCCGCCACGGCGCAACAGCTGATCATTGACCTTGAAATTTCCTCCCAGTGCCATGAAGCGTTCAACTTCTTCTTGCTTCCACTGGTCCAGCGTCAAAGACTTCACCTTGGAGACATGAGCTCCAAGGGAACGATGGCATCCAGCACATTGGATACAAATAGTGACTCCCTGGTTCACCGAAGCCCATTCGGGCGATGGTTCACCACAATCTGCACAAATCTGGTTCTGCGGTAGAGCCATGTGCTGTTGCAACATCAAAGCCGGCTGCTTTGAGCACAGCTTGGTCTGTGAGTTGCCCTTCCACTGAATGCCTGGCTCCGGGGCAATGAAGCTCTGCGGCAGAAAAGACGTCGCTGCTTTTGTACCTGTGGGCATCTTCTCGGCAGCATGGTCCACAGGTCGAACGAATTGAATAGGAAGGGATGTTGAAAGATGGGCCGCATCGCTGGGCCGGGGATCTGCATAGAAAACAAAATCCATCGGCGGCATCAGCTGATTCACAAGTCTTTGGAGGTTGGGCGGCACGTGGCTTACAGGGACTCGCACTGGAGCCCTGGGCAATGTCGAAGCTTTAGGTACTGAAACATGGCCAACAGGGGCCGGAACACGATGAACATGGCCCATAGGGGCTGCACCTCCAGGAAGAACTTGAACATGATGTGTGCCTCCCATGACATGGGCAGGCATGTAGGAACCCACGTTGCGGGCTCCGACCGGAAGAAATTGCACTCCATGCGCACCTGCCGCTGTACGGGCTGGCACATAGCTGTGCGGGTTTGGCACCTGACTTTGCATTGGCATGTGATGTCCTTGCAAGTAGGACATCTTTGAAATCGACATGCCCTCCAGCCCTGCGGGCCCTGCGGGCCTCGCGGCCACAGGAACCGAGGTCTGTGAGCTCATCACCACCATGATTGGCTTCTAAATCGAGAGCAAATGAAAATTGGCCAAAGACAAAGGAAACCGATGAAATCTGATGAAATCTGATGAAATCTGATGAAAATGCAAATGGCCGAGAGGATGCTTGACTCCCCTTGACTGGGGTGCTGCTTGTTGCTGACTTGAGCCATCGGATAATCAGATTCACTGTGATGGCAGAAAATGCAAAAACTGCATCACTCAATTGGTTCATCTTTCGATTGGTTGCAGCCTACGTAGGTGAACCAGCTGAACTGCTACAGTACGTATTGGAGCAACATGTAGTAGTCAATGGTTATTCCTTGTGCTAACCTTTGGTTGTCCCATCACATATCAACAATTATGCTTAGCCAGTGTTGACGATATAAAGGCATTAATGAACATAGAAGGTTGGTTGCAAGTTTCGATCTTATGAAGCCCAACATCGCCAAACACAAGGCTCCAGAATAATTAACAGTGAAAAGTGCAGGCGCGAAGAAGGGAATGGCATTTTTGCATGGATTCTCCAGACATGTGCGACACATCATCATCTAAGATGGGCAACGGCATGCACAGCTCGTTGCAACAAAGGTGCATAACCTGGGTCAATGCCGTTGGCGACCATCTTATCGAAGGACAAAACTGCACCTGAAGAGCTGTGCAAAACAGGCTGCACAACTAGTGATTGGAATCCACTGAGCCTGTCTGGAGCATTCCACAGAGGATCGTCTGCTCACCCATCAAGTCACTCTTCACCTCGCAAATTTGCTGTGCAAATGCGCTGAATCTAGTCGTTTGTTTGATTCCCTCCCATCTTCTGGAATTGTCTTTCAGCACATGCAGGGCTTCACAAAAGCTTATGCATCTCATAAATTCTCATAATTCATAATCAATATCAGCAAGGATCAGCAAAAAATCAGCAATCATCAGCAAGATCTTTAAATCATCATTGCCATCGTGGTGATCATGGTCATGTGTCAGCGGCATCACTATTCTTCGCCACATCTCAACGACAACCCACCGCCAGCAACCACCGCTGTCGTTTCAACGTGCCTCAGCCACGAAGGAGCTCAACAACACACCGGCACCTCAGCGCTAGCCCAGCTCTAAGCACCACTTCCCATGCCCTGCAGCAACGATGCGCCGGGTGCCCAACGATCTCCGCCCGTGGCAGTGGCATAGGCCTTTGCAATGTCCAGACCATCGCCCTGCGGTGAGAATCGGTGAGAGGTCGTCCAAACCAATCGCTGGTTGAAGGGAAGAATTGATCTCAACAATTTGATTCAAACTGTGAGGTTAATTGATGGTTTGTGGCTGATCAATGGTTGATCAATGGTTGAGCTATTGAACAATGATTAGTGAGCCCGAACAAACTTAGAGCAACTAACACACCAAGTTCCTTATCACGTCAATCAAACACTCACGCGCCCGTCAGCCACTGAAAAAGCATGTTGGCGAAATTGGGGGATCGCAGGCTGTAACCGTGGGTGATTCTGGTCGGACCGCCGTTCCCCCGCAATGTTTCACGAATCACGGTACAGTATCAGGCAAGCGTTTATAATGTCATGCAATATAGTGCACATATGGATATATAATACCTACATCAACATACAACATGCATATAGTATGTACGCGTATATATGCATGTATCATGTATCTCCCAACATTCGCACCGGCCGACCAGAAGGGCCTTTTGCTGAATTCACTAGAGAAAGATGCAGAAAGAATTGAAGATCGCTGGTATCTAGCTCAGTGGTGTTTGATGGCAAAACCATGTTTGACATGTGCAGTTTAATTGCACTGAGTAAGATATTCATTAAGTAAGATGACTTAAGACTTACGCATTCGATTGTCTTCAGCAGTCAAATGCTTTTGTCCGCTATCTTCGGCTCAACCTATCAGCACATCGTTTGCACTCGACCCACAACAGATCACGCATGGGCTGCGCCTTTGGGTCGTTCTCTGGGTGCACTGCAATCAGGGTGGGAACTCCAAAGCCACGTTTGTACTCCTGGGACCAAGTTTTTGGAACTTTGGCACATCAATATTCCCAGCACCTGGATTTCGAATACCCATCATAGAAACCATATGTCAATAATATCATTGTTTATGAAAATGTTCAATAAAATGTAAATCATATTGGACCAGGTGGCGAATTCAAATGAACCACCAAGAAATCTTCAAGTTGTGAAGATGTGCCACCACTGCTGTCCTCTCGCACCTCAGTTCCTGGGCATTTGGGTGCCACCATGACCACTGTAAGGTCCTGAAGTGCACCCAAGTGAAGATGGTTAATGCTTCATGGGTAGTGGAAGTATGTGGAAGTTTAATAGTTCTTGAATGTTGAGAAGATGCTTCGATGCTTAATGATGTCAATGATAACAGTGCTATTTAGGCTGATGATTCTTGAGAAAATTTAAGAACGGTTAGTGCAGTAGTAGGATGTGATATAATGTGTTGGGGGATAATTGCCGAACACAGCCACAAAAACATACAAAACACCAGATTGGTGACTGTAGCTGTCAGAATCTATGAGTAACATTCAGTTCATGCATAAAACGCGACACCGGTTTCAGGCAACCGCTGACACGTCAGAACTTGTGCTATTCGAAATCTATTCTAATTGGTCTCAGGCCCTGTGGACAATGCAGTGTGGTCCTCTCGGACCTTCATTCCCTCCTCCACAATGTTAAAACCGTGACCTTCGAGCTGATTAATCAGTGCACAGCTAAGCACATTCGAGAAGAGTGGCAGATTTCTGCGTGCCAAGTCATGTGATTCCAAAAAGAAATGTTTGCTTAAGGATGTTTAGGGTAAAACAAAATGTGAGGACAACTATTGTTCTACCCTTGTCAAATGCTTCAGCCATGAGAAAAGTTGGAAAAAATTGAAGTGCTGCAAAGGCGCTGTATGCGAGGCATGCACCTTTCTTCATCATGGGCATGACCTGGTGTTAAGGGATGTCAAGGGTATGGAGAGGAACTGAGCAGACGAACCTGTTGTGTTGAAAAAAGGCACTAGCCGAAAGGAGTGAAAGGAGTTCTAAGTCACTCAAGAATGATCAGTTGACAAATGTTGACAGTGACATGTTAGGGGAGTTTTGAAATACATTGAACATCAACTAAGGGAACACTCTGCATTCGGTAGTGGAAGATCACTGACATCACCGCAGCTCTTTGGGTCAAAGCCAAGGGACCGCAGAAACCACGGAGGTGTGCTGCTTGTCGGGTGTAAGATTACACACCAAGTCCTCAGCACGTCGAGATGAATCGAGGTCAGGGCTTTCGGCAATCGCAGTTGTGAGATTGTCGTGTTCCCATTCGGTAAGGGGCTCATCCGCGCTCACAGAAAGAGACTCATCCGCGCACACAGGGGATTTCACCCTTTAGGCTTTACATTGGGGACAGGGGACACGGGACATGGGGGTTCCTACAACTTACTACCACAACGTACTACTCTGCAAGACAAACTACTACAACGATCTACAACATACTACTCTGTCGTACAAACTACGACTGACTACAGTGTACTACTCTGTACTACAACTTACTACTCTGCCCTACAAGGTACTACTCTGTACTACTCTGTACTACGTCCGACAACTTCCGCGTGCAGGGATGAGACCCTGTCCGAGTGCAGGGAGGAGCCGTTTCCCGCGTGCAGGATGAGAACCTTTCCTTCACATTCAGTCTAGAAATCTGAACTTCAAGGCTTGTAGTTCTTCATAGTTGAAAATGTTTACCGAAAATCAAATTTTAAGTGACTTAAGATGACCTTAAGATGACTTTGAGCGTCGTTAAGCCTTAAACTACTTTTCTGCTCACAGCTGCTCTTATCTGCTCTATGTGAGACTCCTTGCTATGTTCCACTTGGACCCCTGGCAGCTTGGGGGATGAGCTCCTCATAGGTGCCAACCTGGCCAACAGCATGAGTTGCATGTGTTTTTGACCGATTCATAGGGGAACATAGGCGAACGATAAAATGGGGATAACTGAGTTGCACGTCGAGACATGTTGAAACATCTAGCATTTGGAGTGCTGATAACTTTTTTAAATCCAAACAAAGAGATTGATCTGAATTGGTTTTCCAGTTGTTGGATCAGCTTTCATTGTCATATCAGTACAATTCGGTTGATGGTGGCGCGCCAGGTTCTAGAAGTCCAGTTGCGGCAGTTCTACTGGTCAATATGGCTATGATAATGAGAAACAAGGATATACAGCTACCCTTCAGGATGTACGCAGAACACGGGGCAATGACACCTCTTGCTGTTCCCTGGAAACTTTCCTCAGCACTTGTTGCCTTGAAGCCGTTCTGGGATGCATTCACGAAGCTTTGTCGCTTCTTCTCGATCGCATCCTGCGGTAGAGCTATTACACCCTGGTATCAGCATCTTGTCGAGACTTGATCATCTATGATCATCTATATATATATATAATCTAGCAATCTCTAATATCATCTGCAGAATGTGTTGCATTAAAATTTGAGATGTTTGAAGCCATCTTGCAAGAGCTTGCTGAAAAAGTCGCATGGCTGACGTCAGTCCTTTCGCAAAGCGTAGCTGACGTCGCAGCCCGAGTCACGCATGTTCAGGCCCTGATGCAGGCTGACAGTGCTTCCCAGATTCTCAAGGCAGGCAATGCCAAATCCATGCAATCACAAGGCATCCCAGGCTCTGTCCAAAAGTTGGTCTTTTCAGGCATCACAGATTGAAAGGAACAGCTTTGGCCTCTGATTCAACATGATTCAACTATGTAAGATTGGAAATTCATAGCGCTCACTCACAAACATCGCTAGTTAGATCCCTGCAGGTGCCAGGTGCACCTGGTTCAGACCCTGTGCACCACATCCAACGATGACAACTTTTTTCTTGTCCTCGCAAGCATTTGCATTTGTGGTTTACACAGCACCAAATGAAGGCCAAAGAGAAATGGGAACTGTCAGAATCTGTCTTATGACATAAGCCAGCCAATTTTGAGGTCCCTATTATTCTACCAAAAGCCCAAGTCAAAGCAAAACATCTGCCCCGGTCTTAGGTAAGCTTCACCAAAATGCAGTTTTCAACAACCTTGGGACCACAGCAGCGCTCCAGTTTCGTCACTCCATCGGTGAACTCGGACTTGGCCATGAAGCGGCATCGGCCCAACCTTGGGCATCCAGGGGCGCAAGCTTGCAGATCAAATCACACATCACCACCCTGTCGCGTCTCCCTACAACAACGAACCTCTCTTTCCTACATGGGTCAAGTTCGCAAACTTTGGAGGACAAACCGCCACATACATTCATATGCTATTTTTGTTTTGTAAGCAAGTCTCCATCGTGATGACTTTGGCACTGACTATGAACCAAGGGCAAATTGGCAATCTGACTCGCTGTCGATCCCCACTATCCCAACTGGGCCATGCCACTGGTCAAGCTTCTCGGAAAAACTCAGGGTGTTGAAGTAGTTCGAACGCCTCCGCAAGGCAAAAGGTGTCTGTTCTCCAGTGCAGAAAGAGCTAGTCGAAACGAAAAGTGGAACATTCCCAGGCATTTTGTGCTACATTACAGGAGAATATCACCGTCTCACCCGGATTTCTATCCAAGATCACTTTACCTCAAGGATCTTGCGATAAAGAAATCAAACGTACCCAAAAAACGAAGTTCCGAAGAACCTACAGGAATACTGAACCCCCAAATCATCCAATATCAACCATTCATAGTAACAAACCAACCATTTTGTGGGACCCCTTATGGCTTGAGAAACCACCACATCTGCATGGTCATGCTTCTTGCCACCCGAAGCTCGCCATTTTGCTAGGCACTTCTGGCGGATCATGGTCCGGGCCCTAGGCTCCCCAACCCGGCACGCAAGAAGGATCGGATCATGGCACCTGGAAGATCGGTTTGTTTACTTGGGAAGGAGATGGGTTTTTGCCAAGCCATAGGGTAACCAATGGCAACCAATAGGCCAGCAAAAAAGGATCGTTTTACAAGTGGAAACCATAGGTTTTTGATGGTTTTTGATGGTTCGTTTTTGGGGTGCTACCATTTGGGCACATACCCAGATGGAAGGGTGGGGGAACAACCAGGTACTCAGCTGAGAAAGCGGTGGTCCTACTGTTGATCGAAGTAAATTGCAATGGTAGGAATCCATGGTTCAGAATGGATCATATCCATGGGTCACAATGGGGTAATGGTGGTTGATAGGGAATTTTCAGCGACCAAGTAATACGGGAAACCAATAAAGCGATTGTTCCTTCCGCACCAGCAACAGTTTTTATTTTTTCTAGGTTCGAGTGGTTCATTGTACCTCTCCCATTCCGCGAAGCAGAAATTCATAGTTCTCTTCCGACTACAGGAAAACACTCGGCTTGTGATGGTGATTTGACTAAATATTCATCAGCCATGATTTTGCTACTGTATCTTGTTCCAGGACGTCTGTCCAACAGTAGTCTTCGAATTCAAAAGTTCTTGACTGCACAAGAAATTCATGCCTATCAAACTACCCGGGTTTGTATGTAAAATATACTGTGCCAGCGCTGTTCAGAACCAACTGTGGGCTGGATCGCCCTCACCCTGAGTTGAAACTGACCGCTCCCAAAGCCGGTTGAGCACGATAAATATTCTTCTTGACACTGTTTCAATTATTTAGGATCGTGACCCAAAATCAACCATTACTCATCCAACAAATTGATGAAACAAGCAGAGCTGCCATCAAAATCTATCGCGTCTTGGAATGTTCGGACCATTTTGTCGTCATGTTGTTTTGTTTCAAGGCTTGGAATCTTGTCATTTCCATTCATTTCCCATGTGTTTTTTGTCGTTTTATTATGTCCTGTCTCGATTGGGGCATTGCCATGCACTGCCTTTGATACATCTTTAATCTCGAATATCTTGATACCATGTGATTCACCAACGACGATTTACTTTGCAAGTGTTGTTCTTGCATCATGCGTGGTGAAGCAATCCAGAGCCTATCGATAAGCTGAAGTGCAATATCAAAAAGACTCAGAGAGTTTGAAAGCAAAACCTGGAGATTCAACAAATCATTGCCAAAAAATTGCCAAACCATTCGCTGAACCTGGATCGACTGGGAATGGCCTGGGCACTTTTTCTCAAAGAAGACAAGTGGGTAACTCTCTGCTCACTGCATATTGATTTTATTTCAAGAATGGCAAAAATGCACTAAAAGTTGCACAATTTGTAGAACCGGCGGTGGATGCTGTTTCTGAGTTCTATCGTCGCTGGATCGGAGGCCAGGGACCAGGCGAGGGTGCAGCTCAGCGAGCTAAGTTCTTCGCTGTTCAAAATTTGGGGCTTCGAGCCAGCCCAGCTGCTGACGGCCAAGGCATAACATCAACGTGGCCATGTCAACCGCGACACGTCGTTGGGCAACGCAATATCTTAGAAGACATTTCTGTCATTTCTGTGACGCTCAAAGGCTGAGGGTTGCAGGCTGAGCAAAAGATCCCAAGGTTCCAAAGCAAAGATACAAAAACCAAAAGTACCGGTTGTTGTGCATAGCAGTGGTTCCATGCAGTGATGAGCTTCTGGGTTACAGTGTTCCATGCGATCTCATGCCCTGGGCTCCTCAGTGAATGCACACCTCTGAACCGGTGCTGCGACAGATTCCGAGAGCTTGGTGGAGAAGTGGAGCAGTGCCTTGGAGATGAGAGATGATCTCCACTTAGCGACTGGTAACTGCCCATGGTTATAGGGTTTGTCAGCTTCCTTATAGGGTTTTTAACCCAAAACAGAAGGAAGGGTTCGGTTTTCATTTGAGGTGTTTCCTCTCTGTTTGGATTTGTTCGATTCGGTTTGGGACGGTATTTGCAGGGTTTGGGACCTCCTACCTTCTCCATTTCCATGGGTGTATAGTTTTAGGATTCTGTGGTTTATCGATTTAGTGTTTTGTCTTTATTAGGTTGATGGTTTTGGGGTTGATGAGTTTCTGGTTTCAAGGTTTATGCTTTATGTTTCCAGGTCTATGGTTGTAGTGTTGGTGGTTTTAAGGTGTATGGTTTCAGGGTTTTACGGTGTATGGTTTTAGGGTTTTAGGTTGTATGCCTTTAGGGTTTACGGATTTAGGTTCTATTTTTTGAGGTTTATGGGGTTGTCGAGGTTATAGGTTTAAGGCTTTCAGCTTCAGGGTTTTAGGGTTTGTGGTTTGATGGCTTTAGGGTGTATTGCTTTAGGGTTCGTGCTTTTAGGGTTTATGGTTTAAGGATTGGGCTTCAAGGTTGGTGGCTTTCGGGTTGTGGTCGGAGGGTTCTAGGGTTTATGGTTTTTTAGAGGTCATTGTCTTTAGGTTTATGCTTTGGGGTTGATGGGTTTATGGCTTTAAGGTTTTGTTTTATGCTTTCAGGCGTTCAGGCCTATGCTTTGCTTTGCTCTGCTCTGCTCTGCCTTGCCTTGCCTTGCCTTGCTTTGCTTTGCGTTGCCTTGCCTTGCCTTGCCTTGCTTTGCTTTGCCTTGCTTTTGCTTGCTTGCTTGCTTTCCTTCTTACCTAGATCAGATCTTTGCATTCTTTCTTGAGGCATCCCAATTCTTTTCTTGATGCATCCCTTTCTTTGATGCCCCTCCCAGCTATTGATGGGTGATTATCAAAAATGGCGGTGACGGGAACAAACCCAGTGAACTAGAGGATTATATAACAGTTTCCTTACTCAGAAAGGGAAGAATGAGAAGCTGATGATGAGGAATAAGAATCATGGCATGGTATAAAAACCAGCTTTTGGAATGACCACGGCGAAATCGACGTGTTGTTGAACATCGACACGCCATGGACTCTAGACCATTACAACCTCACAGAAGTATGGTGGATGTCTCTTGAAGGATTCCCTTATTCGGATATTGGAGACCTGCCAAAATGCACCACCTGGAGCCACATAGATATACAACCATGCACGATTTGAACAACAGCATACAACAGCTGTACCTTTCCTTGTAATATATGACATGTCCTCATCATCAAAATAGGGTGATTCACAAATCTTGGGCTTCTCAACTTGATTGAAAAGGATTCCCATGAAGAGCTATGATCGGCACCTACCGTGTACTTCAAATCTTGACCGGCTTGGGGTGATGGTGAGTGCGGTGCTGATGGTGATCAATTTAGTATGGCAATTTATGATGATAGATGACCAGTGCTGCCAATTCATGCCAATTAATGGCATGAATTCAGGCAGACATCCACTAACACAACATATGTATATCATGTAAAGTAAATATCATATTAGATTATATAATTTCATATACATATTGCATAATTACGTATATATACATACTACGCACATATACCTACCATCTTTGACCACTGCCGTCCCAAGTCACTTGGGAGCCCGAACAGCAGCTTCCTCTCCAGCTGCCAAGGCTTCTTGCCTAGCTGAAGTTCCCGTCAGGGATGTTTCCTCTCCATCAAGTGGGTATCAATTGGGTATCCTCAAGCCACCCCAGAATGCTGGTTTTACCAAAAAAGAACAGAACCCCGTCTGGATGGATGGCCTCTTGGGCAGCTTTGCATGAACAGTTTGATGTCTACATTGAGTCACAGACATGTGTCAGCATCTGTCATCATCTATCATCATCTGTCATCTGTTGTCTACCTTCTCAAGAAGCCTTGAATCTGGATCTATAACTCATTGGGTCGCTCTGCAAGGCACGCAATGACTCGTAACTCTCCTCCTGAGATCTCCTGAGCGGATGGCAGTGTAGAAAACCTCGGTGACCAACAAAGCCATGGCCGTTCCAATGGCCGTTCCATGCTCATTCCATGGCGTTCCTTGGGCCATGGCTCCAGGTTTAGCGGCAACCCAAACTGTGAAGCCGCCTGAAGCATCATCACCATCACCATCATCATCATCATCATCATCACCATCATCACCATCATCATCACCACCACCACCACCACCATCATCATCATCATCATCATCATCATCATCATGTCCATCCAGGACATGGATTGACAATAGGAAAGGATGACACGATATAACTGACACTGCGTGACCCCAATAGCCTTCAATGAGAATCTATTCCTACTTGACTGTCTCTCAGAACCACCATCCATGCCTCTGTCCGGAAACGATTCAGCTTGTCTTGAAGCCCTTGGACCTCTTCGAAACCACCTTGACATGGTACTGGGTAGCGTGGGATTCAGCCAGTGGACTGTCATGAATTCTCACGGCATACGACGGACATATTCGGAGCAAGAGGAAGAGTAAGAAGAAGAGGAAGAAACTTCAGAACTCAATGATTCTTGCGCGTTGCAACTGCAAATAATGTCTTCCTGAGAAGCCAACTTTGTTCTTCCAGCTGAATGGCCTTGACATCTTCTGCCTCGACATACCAGCAGCAGTATGACTGCAGCTCAAAAGCTCCACAGCCACCACGCACCTGCCGCTGCGCTTCAATCTGCACATGTCCAACCTGACCAGGGAAATTCAAGGATACCCAGGGCTTCGGTCAAAGTGGCACCTTAACGCTGAGAGAGAAAGAGAGCAAAGATGGTCAAAGCAATTAAAAGCTGCGTCGACCGAAAGTATTGTCCAAGCAGTCACAAATCCTATCACAAGATCATGAAGGTCATTGCCGGTCTATCATAAGGTCTTTCACGCGGCACTATGGGCACTTGGACTACGCCTCTTCTCTCAACTCTTGCACATGTGCTGCCAAGTCCAACTCCTCCTGCATGCCGTTGCTGAGTACCCACTTCCAGTGGATTGGTGCCCCGCCAAGATGTGCCTTCACAAATGTTTTGCATGTTGGCCTATCTTCACCTGGAGTGCAGGCCTTCTGTTCGCTTCAGAATACGATCCATGTGCACTCTCCTCTACGGGTTCAAATGTTCGAGCTATCTTGAGGTACAGCTGTCCTTTCCCAACATCACAACTTGCGCAACATCATCTTACCATGCCCCCGGGCTAAGCACGAGTACATTACATACAATACTTATACATATACATGATTTATGTATACATATGCACTAATATACATAACAGATCTACTATACATACACATATATACATACTCAATACTATCACATTATATTATTACGTACATAGTCTCTTATTATATTATACATAGTATACTATAGATAGTATATAATATCTGTAACTATACTATCTGTAACTATACATACACATATACACATATATTATATATATATACATAGTATAGTTACAGATCTCTTTACAGATCTGCTATTTACATCTGACCAATGTCCATCTGTCCGCGCCTGGCGCCGCTGCCTGAGCTCTGTTGCCAGGTCGCGGGCCTCGCTGGCACTTTCGTCTCGTGCCAGCTGCGTCCGGGTCTCGTGCAGCTCCAGGGAGACCGCTTCGTGTCTTCGCCTGCGAGAAATTCTCGGACTTTCATGGAGTTCAAGGAAAAAATCATCAGATTTTAGTAGATTTCAAGGAGAAATTCATCAGAATTTGATGGATTTCATAGGAAATGTCGTGGGATTTCTCGAGATTTCACGAGATTTGGGTCGATGAAAAGCAGAATCCAAAGTGATCTTAGGCTAGGGAATCTAAGGAGGCCATGACAAAACCAGGTGTGGAAATCAAAGTTGGGTCGTTTTATTGTCTTTGCCAGGCCAGTTGCCGTGCATGATGCGATTGAAGAGATTGCGAGTGCAGAACAATCTGCAGATCACTCCCATGCGCCTAGACTCCAAAGATTCCTGCTTGGAAGATGCGACTCAAAACTAAAAAGATCAGCTATCGTGAACACATGCAGCGCTGGCAGAGCTATGATGAACACATTATGCAAAGGACGTCTTTGCAGATGCGAACTCTGGGCTGCTACCACTGCAAGGTCCAACATCCGGTCCTTTTCAGTTTCGCTCTGTAGGCCTTGTAGAATCTGCACAGAGAAGGCCGCGTCACAAGGCTCGAAAATATTCAAAGAGACAAAATGCTACAGGATCCTTTGACGATTACTAGGCCAACCTAGGCTATCAGTACGTATCTCTGAACGCAACCCGATCAGGCTTGAAGATGGCGCGTTGTGAAACCAAAAGGAAAATAAAAGAAATGAAGGAAACAAGGAAAGGCAAGATGTTTTTCTGTTTCTTAATCAAATCATTGTTTCATATTGTTTCATTCAAGAGTTCCCTAAGAGTTCCCTTCAGTTCTCCTCAAAAGCAGCTCCCACCTCCAGATATTTTCGCTGAATCCGAGAGGCAGATTCTTTGGCCTGGCGAATCACCAGCCAGGGAGCAGCCCTCCATCTGCAGCCGTCCATGGCCGTCCATGGCTGTCCTCCACTTCAGCTGCTTGGACTTTCTCTTCCCACAGCTGGCTGTAGGCTGCCTCCTGACCAAACGAAGATGCTTCCATGATGTGCTTCCATGTGCTTCCAATGACGCTTCCAATGATGCTTCCTATGCCTCTTGTTGATCCATCTTCATCTTCCCAGCTTCAACGAGTTGCCAACTCGCTCAGTTGCGGGTCACAACTTGCTCAGGTCAGTCGTAGCACTTCCGCTGACCTCCTCGTGGTAGCGCTGCCGAGTGTTTGCAGCTCGCCGGTTCTCTTCCAATCGCAATGCGGCGGCCTGAACAGCTTAGGAAGTCGTGGCTTCAGCCTCCACCCCTGGCTCTGCTGGGCACCTTTAGGCAATGGAATGATGACGGAACAGATCTTATTTCATGGTCAAGATCTGTTGCTAGTAGATTAACGCTACAGTCTACAAATACTTACCGCCTATCGATCATCGCAGAAATTCAACAATGCAGACTATCACTGCCAGTGAGTATGAAATCCAAATGAATCAACCACGCACTTTCAATGTGATGGCTTCTGTTGAATCCCACCGGTCATTACAAGTAACCCCTCCAATTTACCATCACTTCTTAACAGTTCACCATTTCAGAAGCCGTTCCTCAGCCATTCCTTGTTAACAACCATTGCTTTACCCCTGGCAGCGCCCAGCCTCAGATGCTGAAGGCGCTGCTGTCTGGCAGATATGCAGAATAGCCACTTGATGCCACTTGCATATTCTATATGGAGAATGATGGAGAATGATGATGAATGCAAATATGTATATGATATGAATGATGATGAATGTATAGGATTAAACTATATTCATTGCTTTTTCCATGTTTTTGCCCTCTCTATTTTGTATGTGCGCATGTATATAAATACCATACATAGGCAGATGGAAATGGAATCCATAGGAGGGTCTGATGTGATCTGATTAAGATAACAATCCATGATATAGAATTTACCTGTAATGCAAAGATGATAGGATCGTCAAAGTCGTAGTTGTACCCTGCCTGCAAAGATAAAAACGTGCTCTGGTGGCCAACTTGAAGTCTGCGTGTTGAGCCATCCCGGCCTCGGCGAGCTCAACTGCCACGTTCTCCTCAGCTGCATCACTGACCGTGCCAAAACATTCTAAAGACTAAGGAACAACTCCATGAACTCGGTCATTGAGTTAAACATGAATAATATCTGTCTCTATTAAATTGACTGATGAACATCACAGGCAAAGATGAATTGTAAGGTCATGTGAATGTGACTTGTGCTTTGGGTTTTGCGTTTGCAACAAAAGGCTGCAATCAGAATGCTTCTCACTTTTGGCCCTGCATTCACAAATCTCTCCCAAGGCGATTATTAACGTTCCATCAAGCACAAACATGTCTGCTGCCAGGGTCTGGTAGGTGTATGGGTACAATATTCATTTGGCCACGAGAAACAAGTGACATGCTTGGCATTGAATGCATGTGCAAAGGGAAAAGAAGAGGTAGGGAAGCGTCAAGTGCATACCAAGTCATCAATACAACATGGATGTTGCATAGCACAAAGTCCAGGGTCAACGGGAGTGCGACCGTCCCAGCCCACCCAAAACGACCCAAAACGATTTAATCATTAACAGGCCCCCCATCTACGGGGGGGATATTTGGGCAGGAATCATAGAAAGTACTCAAAAGTCAAGCTTTAAACACGCTTAAACAAGCCCCTCAGAATGGCCTGAGAATGGCTTGAATGATTCCCCTTATCCTTACAAATGATTTCATCCAAATCAGCTAATGAACATGGCTGTGGGTCAAAACCCCGTACCCCTGCGCTAACTATTGTTTTCCCCGTAGTTTGTTGGTTGTCATCCACCATAATTGGTTGGTTAATATTGACCCATAGCTACATCAAAATCCCATCCATGATTTCAGTGCACAGATTTCAGGCCTGGGCCATCTTCACTTCAGCCTCCAGCGCCCGAAGGCCACCTTGGGCGCATGCAAACATCCATGGTGGCCAGGGTCATGTTGAATCATTGATGAACCTTACCTGGCAACATGCAGCAACCATTGAAATACGTAGAGAATATTAGAGAATCATAGAAATATGATGAAATGTGTACTAGCATGTTCAAAATATAAATGGAAATCGGATGCAATCGGTATAGAATAACAATATAGAAATGCTGGGAAATGCTGGTAATGATACGTCTGATACGAGCGCCTGAACCCCAAGAAGGATCTGGGACCCAACCATGCTGAATCTCAGGAAACACTGAGCGACTGCCGACAGGAACTGTGGCCCCCAAGCCATGTCGCGCAGTGGCATCCTCACGGTGGAACCAGGGCACAAATAGAGGCATCAGCGAACGGCTGTTCCCAGGAGTGAAGGAACCGGAACAATGTACAAATCATGTCTGTGTGTGTGTGTTTGCGTTTGCGTTTCTGCCAGCACGTCTTTTTTGCTATTTTTTCGTGTCCTTGCGTGATTTATCATTAGTACCAGAATTGGTGAGATGACAAGCGAGAGGCAGCCTTTGACACTACAAGGCATGCTCCATAAATGGCAACAATCCAACTCTTCCATGCAGGCGCAGTCAATGAAAGCTGGTCCTCAAGCTGCCGCAGCTTGCACTCAACCTCCTGTGCTCCAATGCCAACAGTCAGAACAAAGAGATCAAGAGATTGAGAGATCCAGGATGTACGGTGATCAAAAGTATGGATGACTTTGAACAAGGATGAACTGTGTCAGTGCTGATGACATCTGACTACATCTGTCAGTTGTCTGAGTTGTCCAAAACGATCCCTGCCTTGCAATTCCTGGCAGATTCCATCAACATCTCTTCCAAGGACTCTTCCTCGGGGCGCCATGGCTGAAGGAGATGAACCGGGAGCTGTCGCAGCTCTCGGCTCATTGTCTCGAGGAAAAATGTAGACTACAGGTGAGGAGTGGGCGGCCATTGCGCGGTCCAGGCGGTAAAAATAGAAAGCATTGGAAAAGGGCCCTGTTCACGTTGCACAACTTGTTTGGAGAATCTTCTATTTTGATCCATTTTGCAGTCTGTCAAGTGCGGTGTCTCTGTTTTGGCCGCCAAACATACCCAGTCCCTCCCAGTCCCTCTCAGTCCCTCCCAGTCCATGCCAGTCCTGCTTCTCAGCCGCAGTGACCAGTTGGGAGGTTTCGTCAACCTGCCAACTTCATCAAGGCACGTCCCTCACAGCTGGCCACAGGACCTATGGGGACCTCGTGTTCCAAGGACGTCTTCAGCGACTCCAGGCGTTGGACCTTGGCAGCTCAGGGTGGGGTCCCATGTGCCTCCAACAAACCTAAGAACTTGACAGAAGCCCCAGGGAACATGATCCGCTTGGATAGGTCATGGAGTCACATGACCGAGAACATCCGTTGGAACCATCAATAATTAGTTAATAGTTCAGTGAGAACAAGTTCCAAAGGTGGCTCACATCCCCTTCCACTCTTGGGCGCTGGCTTCCGATCTCATCTCTAGCTGCGCCTGGCCCCAGGAGTCGATGCAAAACCCCTAGCCCACACAATCGGCCATGGCCTGGACCTCGGATTGATGGCTCTTTTGCTGCCGCTGCCGCTGCCGTTCCTGCAGCTCTGTGCATGAGCTTTTCAGCGATCAATCCCCAGCTTATATGGAAAAATGATGAAAAATGCTGTTAGTCGGCACAGGCCTCGTGACTCGGCGCTATCAACAGGCAATGATTTGACACATGCCGATCTCTACCCATCTCTAACCACTCTAACCAATGTTTGCCCACATTTGCCGGTCAAACTGGTGACTTGGGCCGGTGATTCAGGTGCTTGAGAGTTGCTCGGTTCATCTCGGCCAGGCTTCGAACCCGCCTCGCCTCCAAAGCATCCAGCACAGCAGTCTGTTGCTCTGCTTCCTGGAGAGCTTCCAACTCCACGCGGAGGGCATCTGCCTGTGAAAGAATTTCCCCTCAGCTTTGCATACTGAAAATTACTGACTACACTAAGCTTCCACTTTTCTTCACAACACTTGTCAGTCAGTTTAAAGACTTTGGATTCTGCATCATCCGAGTATGGAAAATGTAGAAACAAATGTAGTGGAACGGTTCACAAAACTGGGACCTCTGAATGCTGTCGACCCACCTGAGAAGCTTCAACAGAGTCAATGCTTGGAAGAGCTCCCAGCCTGCAACTCTTTGGACTGGAAAGCTGTGTCCCAATCCCATCCACCCAGAGCAACCTATCTCCGCTATCTCCTCTCTGATTCAAACGCTGAAATGGACTTCAGTTCTTGGGACTGGGAGGCTGCTCTGTTCAGCCGAGGACTTTGTGCTTTCCTGATGACTGGGGAATCTCTCTGTGCCACCATCGCCTCATCGCTCCAAGTCGTCCATGGTCTCTGGATCCGCAGCTTAGCTGTGACCAGACTTACACGTTCTTACGAGCGCATTGGCTGTTTTAAAAATGTTTCACGGGTTCATCATATGTTAAGTCACGTTGAAGGAGTGCCTATATGGACGTGCAATTATGCGTTCAACCATGCATATGGTCTTGGTACTTTGAGCGTGCCATGAGATTCAAGTTGGACATGAGATGTAGATGATGTAAGCCATCTCAAATTGGCAAAGCAAATCGCTTTGCCAAATTGCTGGTTTGCCTTGTGCGAGCCATGGCAACATCAACACTGCTAGCGGATAGGTCCGCACTGCGAAGTCTGCATCAACTCCATAGAGAGTCACAGCTCCAAACGACCCTCTTGGCAAGTCTCAGTCCAAACAGAATCAACAGCAACAACGAAAGAACAACGAAGCAGGTACAGCGAAATCAACAGAACCCATTAGAAACAAGCAACAGCAACGACCAACAACTACAGGTACTACAAAAACTACTACTGCGCTCGAAACTGTCCAAGGAAAAAATGGTGTTTTCTGCCTCTGACTCTCTGTTTGCACGGGTTTGTCGCTTTGACAGACCCTGAGAGCTTGATCAAGTTGTGCATGAGAATTGATCGCCTCTGGTCCACTACTGGAACGTGCTGAAACCAAAGAGAAATATAACAAAAAAAGGTATAGTTGAAGTATTGGAAGGGTGGAAGGAATATGTTGGAACTCTGATTCCGAACTCCTGTTGCCTATTCGGCAACCAGCTTCAAGATTCTCATTAGACTTACAGTGCTTCGAGGCGTCCAATTTCCATGTCTACGCCGACAGCAACACGTGCTGTGTATGGCTATGCTACAGTACCAGGAAGACATGGCGTGATTGTGCCAGATAGAAACTTGTCAAACGCTGAACGCCGTTCTTGGTGGCAGCTGCTTATGCGAGGGCTGGTTGTTGCTGTCATACATACCATCATCGAACATATATCAAAACAAAGCCACGATCTCAGCATCAACATCCCTGCCAAGGAGCATGTGTGTGTGTGTCTGCGCAGGCTCTTTTTTTGGGCAAGTTGAAAGAAAATGGAAGAAAAAAAAAGAACTGCGATCCCTCCCGAGTATGATCCAGTAACGCTAATGAATGGCTACTGAGCACCATCAGCATCAACCCGCCTGTCCACCGTTTGTTGATGCGCTAAACGCGTCGCTGAACATGCCCCATTCGGAGCATGTTAACAGGCTACTAGCGACTACTAGCGGCTACCACCGCCACCCCCGCCCACACGT
>VSDK01012573.1:136028-212675 GCA_009767595.1 Symbiodinium kawagutii | reverse complement strand
GCGGCTCCCACGGCTACCGCGGCTACTAGTTACTATTGGCCAGGTACCCCACCAGGCACCCCACCAGGAACCTTCAGAGAGTCCCGTGGCAAGGACTCAGTAGTATGGCGATCGGCCAAATGCATGCTTGCGAGCCATGTCTATCTGAGCCTGGAAGGAAATGTCCGAAGTCCGAATGACCAATGTTGACCCCATCTGATTCCAACTTCTCTGCCTTTAGGTGATAAATATCATGCTTCCAATTCTTCCCATATCTTCCCATCTTGGTTCCACTTTGACACCGCCATCGACGTTGCAAAAGCAAAATGCTACCACCTGCTGATGCAATAACCTACTCTGCGGCAAGCCGTACACTCAAGCATGAGAATCAATCTGTATTGTGGAACACAGTCACTCTCACTATCACTACCATTTTCTACCATTCGCTATCATTCACTGACATATTTGTGATGGGAATATGTCATGGATCATCATGGATGGTCATGGTGTAACCCTTGGTCATCTGGTGGCTGAAGCACCGGGCCTCCAAGTCGTGGCTGGATGTCTGCCTCGGGACAGCCCTTCGCCCAGGCGAGATTCACGCTACGCAGTGACTCTCCAGCGACTACGAATCTTTAGATATCTTTAGTACTTATATATCTTTCAGCAAAGAATTTAGTAATTTCATCACTACTTTCGATACATTTCTATACTAATCATTTCGAATCTTTCCGAATCAAATCTTTACTGATCAATTTGTTCCCATCTACCTTAGCATCTACACTGGCCCCTTGGACCCACGTGGGGCGACTGAATCTACGCGCTGGGCCAAGGGACAGCAGTGGCCCACTGCCGTGCAACGAAACGGTGGCACTGCCGAAGAGCTCCAACGAAGGCGGCTCCAGCAGAGGCACTGCTGGCAGAGGAGCTGCGAAGGGATGTTGCAGTCCTTAACCGACGACACTTGGGCATCTCAAAAACATGGGGTTAATCAACATATTATATTATCTTTCTATTTATATCTATATATATATATCATATATATATATCATATATCCATCAAAAACATCAACAACATCTATCAACAAATCAAACATTAACCAAATCATCATATCATCATGACAGAATCATGACACAATGATCGCAGAAACCTTTTTGCAACTCCCGAGCTCGGTAACCTTTGCTGTTTCAGCGTCGGGAATTCCTCGGGCTACCACTGGGCGATGCTGAAAGCACGGTGGTTGCGCTCTTGCCGATGAGTTTGGCGCTGCGAGCACTGCGTGCAGGTGTCTCGCCCACCTGAAGGGACACAGGTGATCATAGGTGTGGCTTGTGTGGCTCAGGTTGTGACTGAAGCGCCTGAAGGTTGGTGAGGTCTCTCCAGATGGTGAATATTGCAGGCCGCTCCTGGGCAGGATCAAGCCTGAAATCATCGTGTGAAATTCTGCCAGAACTGAGAGCAATGTGTGCCGAATTTGCTTGCCAGACTTGGAACTCGAGCCAAGCCTTCGATTGAAAGATCAATTCGGGTGGCTGTTTTGAAAGGTGTTTGAAGTTTAGGCCATTTTGTGAACATGTAGGTCTCTCCTGGAAGCTTTCCCCTGGTGCACAGCAGTACCATGGCAGGGTATTGTCCGAATCTGCACTCACAAGAATTGACAAGCCAACCGCCCGACAGATTCCCACGCACCGGTTGGTGTCCTCCGGCTCGAACTTTCGACAGGCCTCAGCAATGTTTCTCACACCGACCATATAGCCCACAGGCCAATCTTCTGGTGGCAGCTTCCTTAGTGAAGTAGCTGCAGGGAGTGCAACAGCCAGTCGTCTTGCTTCGCAGAAAAACCATCGAAACAAAGCCAAAGTATTCGAAGACACCACTTCGCAAATCTCTGCAGTTTTCCACAGATCATGATGCCTTTGAATCATTAACCATCATTAACAATCGTGAACCATCATTAATCAACCATCACAAACCATTACCAACCATCATTTTCCATTCACTAACCATTTTGTATCACTAACCATCACTAACCATCACTAACAATTATTAACCATCATTCGCCAATGAGAATCCGATGGAATCCCAATGAATCCGACACACTGGATCTGGCAAGGCTCCCCTTCGTCAGTGCGTCCGCCATCTCGTGGCGCTTCAGTTCCGCCAATGGCAAGCGCCCAGACACAACGAAGAAGGCCACTTGGCCGTAGCCTTAGTAGGGCTGGCTCAATGGATGCATGACTCCAAATAATATATGTCATTTAAATATGTATGTCTATGTACATGTACAATCATGTACATGGTTTGTTGAGATCAAATTTGATAGTACATATTATTAGTGCGACGTTCTAAACTCTGGTTCGAAGTCAATGCCATGGACTAATTTGGGAAGGCCCCATCGCTTACCACAGTTTGCGCACCTTTCGACGCTATGATTTTCTGGGGAGTATCGCTTGCGAGTAAAACACTCCAAGTACCTTTAACAATACAAGAGACTACAAAAGGAGTATCGCTATTTGGGAAGGTCCCATCGCTTACCTCATGTTTTCAAGATTTCTTACAAGCCATGGCAGCCGAATACTACTTTTAAATTGCCGGAGTTTTGACGGTTGCCTCGGACTATGTAAACATTTACACCATCGATGTATATGCACTTTCATATTTTTGTATTTGTAATATGAAAATGCACGTACACAAGTACATACAGATTTAGGCATGGCTACCCTGCACCCATGTTGAACGTCCCAAGAATAGACAATTTAGTTTGTGTTGGGATTTCCATCCGTCAGCTCCTTGGATGATTCACAATGACTTTTAGCTATTTGATGCTGTTTGTATGTACGTGCATATGATCATTCTAGGCAAACACATGCGTTTGCATGAAATATGTATGCAATACATTATGCATCAAACTTTTCTGTACGGTTGTCCATAAACAATTGTATCCCGTAAGTTTCCCAAAGAGATCATCTTAAGTAGGGGAACCCCCAGTGTAGGGGGGCACAGCGTCCATGCTCATGTGCATTCTCTTGTGGTATGAACTGCAGCTAGAGCTTAAAAAACGTAGGAGAATGATTGGCATTTAGGGGGGGTTCGCACCCTGCGACACCGGTCAAGAACCAATTAGGCAAATCCATGATATTCATGTCATATTCATGTCATATTCTAGTGGGCTTAAATGCATGTCACACGTCACATGCAAGGTCTCGATTGAAGATCTCAGCCGTACCAAGGCACTGTAGGAGTCTGCAGGCGTCGCAGGTGACCAGCAGCCTGCAGGGGTCGATTCCTTGCCTTCTCCAGTTTCCTTCCTTTCAACAGCTCTAGTTCTTTCGAGCTCTCCTATGGTCCTATACTTTTTCATATTCGTTTTTCCTTTTTTCCGAAGCATCAGCTGACTCACAACAATCAACAAACTTCCGTTTACTCAATGTGCCGACAGAATCCTGTGGATATAGTCATCAAAGAGGGAGTGCAACAGTTCACAGTTTGCACCGAACATGTCCTTCAGTCACCAGCGCAAGAAGTTGCCTCCCAATACCTCCGGCGCACACCATCGCAGCGTACCGCCCATTCCGGCAGCCTGACTCGCATGAAAGACCCGCATTGACCGAAGGCTTTGGAGGAACCAGTGATGGTACCAGTCTATTCTCCACGTCGTCAGAAGCAAAAAAGTTTCAAGATGGGAGAAAATTGTCAAGTATAGCACGTCTGCAAGCTCAATTGCTTGATGTGAGCCTAAGAAACATTGGTTGCCATCAGTCACTTTCAACGATTCCAAAGGTCGTTCTCCAGATAAGGCCCCTGAAATCTCAAAGCGAAACTTTGCTGCAAAGCGGATCCCCAATAGTAGCCTACAAGTACCAAATGTACCAATCACCTCGAAAGTTTGACCAAATCCGTCAGCCCAAGCCTCTATCAAATATCCTGAAATGGCTTTCAGGAAACCCTAACCTGAACGCCCCTACTTTCCAAATTCGATGCCGCGGGCAGTATCTGGATATTTCATCGAGAACATAATATCAAGATGTACCAAGTGCTTCAATTGCAAAAAGGAATGGCAAACAAAAGCTTTGCAAACGCTACCAGTGTGCTGATACCTCTATAGGTTTTGTGCATTCGGAAAAAAAACACCCACAATACACAATACCAAGTAGCACTCAATGAGACAAGCAACGAGGCAACCGACCCACCAATCAACCAAAACATACCAAAACCATCAACACACCATTTGACCAACCAAGCAACCATCGAATACCACCAATCAAGTAGCTTCAACCCACCAAGTGATACACCAATAAGCGACACTGGTACGCTTGGCACCAGCTTGCTTCAGCTTCGTGGCAGATTTGGTCGCACGGCGTGCCAAACCAAAATCACCCAGTTTTGTCACCGGCATATCCTTGCCACTCTCCTGAGTGCCAAAATGTCAGTTTTGAGGCTGTGCAACCGTGATCTCAACACGTCTCAATCATCAATGCCCCTGGATACTCCCACTGTGACTTCGACATGAGAGCTTCGTGCCGGGCACCAAGCTTTTTCATGCTTTTTCACTGCTTTACCTCCGAAAACATTACTCGTAAATCGACTCTTCGACATTTTCAATCAAGGTAAATATGCACGATTACAAAACAGGGGCACTTTCCACAAAGTCCTTGCGATGTGAACCCGAACCTGTCGAAAAATCCAGAAAATCATTCAAACATATTCAAACCAGAAATCCGCTTTTCATACGCATGCGCTTATTGAATAGTGAAATCATGCCCTTATCATCCTTCATCGATATCGATGTAAATCCTAAGGCCCCCACGACATAGATGTTGTCGCCCTTCAAATCTCCGTGAACCACTGGAGGCTGCAACGTATGTAAATAAAGCAGAGCCTTTCAGCAGCATGCGCCATGGGGTGCATCCAAGCCGAAGGCCCAGTTTGGTTCAACGGTTTGGTGCATCAAAGCCATGCTCCAAGTTTAACGATTTGAGGGATGCTTCAAGGCACTGGCTACAACATTCTACAACCAAGCTGAACAAGCTGACCAAGCTGACCTTGGCAATGTCTAAAAGTATTTGAAGACGCACATCTTCTTCAGGATTCTCGCTGGGTAGGAACTTGGTGAGAGTTCTCCTGGATGAACAGCTGATGTCCACGCACACCCAAGGTGGGCGTGATGTTCTCCATCCATCCATGCATCCATGCATCAATGCATCCATGCATCAATGCATCCATGCATCTATGCATCCATCCATGTACTAGCTGTCTACTGGATGACTGATATACCTGTATCTGCCTATCGATTTCTTGGTGCCTATCTGTCCATCGATCCACAGGTCCGATCTATCTACTCATCTGTATATGCATATATGCGTCGGTGCATCTATGCACGGGTTTCTATATCTACCTATCCAGCTTTGTACCAATCTCTATAAATATATATATATATATATATACATATATTCATATATATATATATACATATTTATGTATATATATATATATGCATATAGATATATACACATATTGACATATGGCCAGCCATCCGTCATTTTATCCAGCATATGTTCTATATTATGTGTACATGTCCGGTCCACCCATCTTGCTGAATGTATACCGTAGCTTCTTTGTCTCCAGTCTCCCGGCCCATTTGCTTTTAGAGGTGTCATGTCCTGTAGCTATCTATGTATCTATGGTCCATCAATCATCAATCCGTCTTTAAATGATACATACATATAATATATGTATCTCTGATTTTTATCTCTTCTTTCCAAGTGCCTTCAACATGTTGCCCAACACATAGAAAAAAGTCAAACGTTGATGTCTCCCCTTAGAAAGCCTGGCCTGTTGGACTGAGCAGCCCACAATGCAAACCTCTTAGGCCTCAAAAACCTCGAGGGAACACGTACCCAGATGTACCTAGTGTCTTTCCTACTGAAAAGCTGGCTTCCAACGAAAAAATACATTAAAACGTATTGAATTACATGGAAGCAAATTTGCATGTCAAATATGTCTGGTATATCAGTGATAGGTCCGTTTTCTATATGTATACATACATACATACATATATATATATATATATATGTATGTTCCCTCGAAGCAAAAAGCCACAAAAACAAATCCTTCTATGGGAAAATGACACGGTCAGAAAATGGTGGTCCCTGTCATCTTCTCGAAGACCAACATCAGCTCCAGGGTGTCAGCATCCACAGTGGCTCCAAAGAAAGAAACCTAAGTTGATTCCAAGCTACTCATAATTCGGATTTGATATGAATTGGTTCTAGTTCTTGCTTCGAACTATGGATTCTCATGTGCTTTAGTCTAGTAGGGAATGAGAAATGTGTCTTGGATTCGCAAGTTCAGCAGCCTGCAACCACCAGAAGGACAAACATGCAAGTCCATACGGTCCATGACCGAGTCACGAAACAGAAAGGCTAAGCTAGCTAAGCTAAGCAGTTCATACTCTATGGTAATCCAGGGGATGGGGAATCCACCAGGAAATGGTGCGCTCCAAATGTGCGGCCATCACTTTGCTCCAGGGCTCCAAATGTGGATGCCGAACATGTCGCAAGAGGCGCAGCTCTGACAGATAGTTCCTCGGACGTCGGACTCACCTCCTTGAGCACCTTCCTTCACCTTCCTTCACCTTCCCCGAAAACTGCCCCCCAACTTTTGGTTTACCGAAAAATCGCCACATGCGGACGGTGACTTAGGAAAGCTTCAGCATCTTCATCCCAGTGCAAATATGTGCCATGATAAAAGTTGAATTATTGGCCTAGTTGATGGTCATTCCAATCTAAATTCCTGTTCACTCAAAAACAAGCATGCAAATGCCGCAGTTGTGCCCTTAGCACCACCCAAGACATGGCTTCATTGTCCTCAAAGTTTTCGACAGTTGGCGATCTGGCATCCAAGTTTCATGAACAGAATGTATTCTCTGGACTCTGGAGTTTGGAATTTACAGTCTTTGATGCCTTTCCTGGCACCAACAGGACAGCGAGCCACCAAAAAGAATCAGTTGAGGTCATAATTTTGATTGGGAAACTTATGGTGTTTTCTTATCTCCAAATTGAGAGGAATCTTGACGCAACCACATTGGTTTCCATAGTCTTGACATCCCAACCTCTTAAGACCTTCTTGAACTCTTGACATCGCGCATGTTTTGTACTTACATAAGAGTTCCAAAGTCTACAAAGCCTGAAATGTAGCTATATTCATACATACTGATTGAATAAAAAAATAATTATATAATGGCTTAGGGGGACAAGAAAGTAAACAGCCAACAGTTGCTGCTGCACAAAACCCTAGTCCTGGGAAACTTCAAAGCCACGGTTGCACCACAGAAAGTGCCCTGAACGCAAGCGGAAACTGCGAACTGGCAACCCCTTCCCATGCTTTCCCAGGCAGTCCGTTGTGTCCTGCCTGCTTCAGTAATGTCCCTCTCAGTCCATGGTTCAACTGTTACTGCGCGTGTGTGCACCAATGGTTTATCAAGTTTCCTAATTGAAGCATGACCATTGGCCAACGTCGGCTCCCTTTCTCCTTATGTGGCAAATCCAAACACGGTGTGCATCGGTGCGGATTTCAAACCCGTTGAACAAATGAAATTCATAAGATTGAAGATCGAACATGACCAAGCATGATCGAACATGATCGAGCATGATTGAACATAGTTGAACATGACCAAACATAATTGACCATGATTAAACATGATTGAGGCCATGATTGAACTCTCTGTTGATTGATTTCCGGTCAACGATTTCAAAGCTTGGACCAGCGCCTCGCACACGAGGCCGAAGCCACCGGAGCCCAGGAGTTTGGTGCTGTGCAGCTGCAGGAGCTCGGGAGAAATGATCCAATGCTCCTTGTGACCGATTTCCTGGGCCCAGATATGCCCAGATTCACAGATTTGCATCAGGAATATGCTCCTTGAGATTCACGTTGTGTTCAGCACCCTGAGAAAGCATACGAGGTCATGGGCAGGCATGTTTCATGTATCAAATTTAGTATAAATTTGTGAGTAAATAGTGTGCAACTTCATGCATTGCTACATTCAATATATGCATGTCAATGCCTTGGGAGTCCATCGGATCACATCCCTGAGACAAAGCTTGCTGTGGATCCCCTTGAAGTTGGCATCGCCCAGTATATAACTGGTTAAAAAGTTCACCTCTTCCTGCTACCAAGCAGCAAGCAAGCTCTTCATGCCTCCCGTGACAGTGGATCTACAATGATCTACAAGGGTTGAATCCGAGTGAACTGCCAGGCGCTTCTAATGTTGAATCAAAGCTTCGCAAGGCTCTAAAAAATCTGAAGGATGTTAAAAAATGCAGAACTCAAGGGTCTGCAAAATCTGATGCTGCCACTGCAAAGACGCAACGCACAACAGAAAATTCTGCTCCCCCCCCACCGATTCACACTGGCCTGTGCCATTCAGCTCCAATCCGCCGAAAAAGGCTCCTGTGCAGTCGAGCTTTGAGTGTGTTGCATAGAACCCTTTGCAAACAGTTTCCCAGTTTACCATAGATTACCTGAGCATCTCCATTCTACATGCTCTACAGGTATGGGTCTTCAGAATGAGTATTGCATTATATTGCATTGACACTGTGGCTGTCCCTTCTCTCCGTGCAAATCAACACCTACAATAAAGATCTATGAAGCCCCTACCCCTACCCTAAATTTATCTAAATTATAGCTAACAAATCAGCCGAAAAATCAGTCACAACTCAGCTCAAATCCCAACCCAACCTGTGACGGTAGTATCGGCGACGGAGTGACTGGTTGAGCTGCTGCTGGTCAGTCGAGAGATCCTCAGCCGCTGCTGTGCTGTGCCACAGGAGTGCCCCCGCCGCAAGCGAAGCAGCGAATCGTCTTCTTTGCCACAAAAGTTGTTGATGTGGCTATGATTTGTCGTACGCTGATTTAACTAAAATCAACGAAATCCTTGGCCATTAGCCATTACTACTATGATGATGATTAGAGCATCCGCAACGACGTTGAACATCAGCACTATGAATGATAGCTCTCTGTGCAAAACCACTGTCTTTGATATTTCTCGGTCATACACCCATCGATCCCTGTATCTGGCCGTCTTCTTCAGCAGCAGCAGCAGCAGCAGCAAAATTGCATGGGATTATTCCATACCAACAAAGCAAGAATAAGTACATGAGCATCCCAATGACATTATTGTGTTCAATGTAGAGATTGGACCCAAGTCCTTACAGCAGTGGTAGTGGTGAAAGTGCTGTTGCTGGGAGTCATAATTGTGGCAGTAGTGGCGGCAGTGTTAGTAGTGCTAGTAGTAAGTTGCAGTACGTACAAATAACAACAGCATGTATTTTGCAGTCTGCAGTACGTAATAAGTAACAAGTATCAAGTAAGTGAGAGAGCTAGGAAGTAGGTAGCACAAACTGGTGGTGGTCGTAGTGGAAGTGGCAGGAGTAAGAGCTGTAACAAATGATGTAGTTGTATAAATTGAAATGATGGCAGCAGAAGCAGTACTTCTAGGGAGAGTAGTGGTGATAGTTCTTGTAGTAGTAGGAGTTCTGGTAGTCACTAGTGGTCACTGGTAGTCACCATTGGTAGTCACCGTAGTCACCATTGGTAGTCACCATTGGTAGTCACCATTGGTAGTCACCATTGGTAGTCACTGTTGCGATACAAACGTAGCAGGAGCCTGGACCCTTCAAGGCAACAGGACACACATGGCAGCACTTTTACGCCTAGGCTTCCCTGTCCCAAGCGCTCGTGCCGATATGTTACACGTGAGGCTCATGGAATCAGATCATGGCATGGTGCAAATGTCAACTCAACTCAGGATTTGTCACTGGTCAAATTTTCTTTTGGCTTTGCACCATGTCGCCATGCCTGATTATCTGTACCGTCCTCTGCAGATCTTGATTCCACAAGAGTGACATATGGATCCATGGCCCACTTTCGAAATTGGTCCCGCAACTTAGCACAGCGCTTTGTCAAAGCATCGGCGTGCTGAAATTCAGTTGGGACCCATCTCAAACCTCGGCAGCATGCCCTCAGATTAGCAACATCGATCTCGACACGCTTCTCACTGAAAGTGGCGCTCAACCTGTGGATTGCATCCCACAAGGAGCGCGCATCGGTCACAGGTGTGACTTCGAACGGTGGTAGGCCGGTCGAGGCCTGGTACTCTCCATCCACCATCTCGCCAAAGACACATGCAATGAAAGTGCAGGTGTCGTGCGCACGGTCTAAACTGGCCGCTTCTGCTGCGAGTGTTGATCTGAGGACCCTTTGATGCCTATATGATTTCCATTCCAGCAAACTGGACTTGCAACTTTCGGAAAGGACCTTTTTGCTTGACACTAAAACTACCAAACCACCCTGGCTCTTGTTTCCTGGTGCATTTCCCCAACCGGAATCACCGTAGGCGATGAACATCATGTCGTCCACGGAGATGGGGTTGATTCTAAAATGGGAGTTGACGGTAGCCCTGGTGTACTTGAGGACACGATTGATTTCTTTCAAATCATCGACCAAAAGATCCTTGGGGGGTTCTTGCAACAACGAAACATCAGCTGACAGATCTCCTCGAGTGGTGCCTGCGAGCCATTGTAATGACCCTATGCCAGACCTGAACTCGGTGATCAACTCCGGATGGTCTGACAGTTTGTCCTGAGAGTCGTGTTGGATCTTGGTCAGGGAAATCTCACTGACATAGTGGGACTGATCGAGAGTGAAGGAACCATCTTCTTGTCTCTGAATCCTGCGACCCACGAAGATGAAGTTGTCACGTTCCCAATCCGATCCCCAAGCAAAGGCACCACGCAAGGCTTCAAGGTGAGGTTCGGCCTCGTCCAATGCTGCCACGATGATATCATCAACGTGTACTCCAAGAACTGCTGTAACTCGCTTGCCCTGTTTCTGCATGAAGCAGCAAGGGTCCAGCGTGTGCTGAGTCCATCCCAACTCCTTCAAGACACGTAACACATGCAAGTACCAACGTCTGGGAGCATTGGCCTGTCCATAAACAGGAGCTGTCAACTGATAAAGAAGCTCGGGGTCATGCCATGCTGGTACTGCAGCTCGAGCAATGTCATCTTGAGGTGGCCTCATGTAAATACACACTGGTCGTTCTGTGTCTGGTTCTCCTTGCAAGAAGGCAGACTTGCAATCGCCATTCCAAAGACTCACTGCAAATGTGGCAGCCCACTGAACGATAAGAACCAGACTGGTCCTTGCCAAAACTGGAGCATCCCTGCTGAGCAAAGGAAGGTGGGGGTCTGCAAAGCCTGCCACAACGATCCTGGCTTTTGGCTTGAAGCGTTTGCCACCGTCGATGGGCTTCCACCGATAGCACACTCGGCTTTTGAGAATTAACTTCTCGTCCACGTCGCCCTTCTTGAGGTGCACCGGTGTGCATGATGACCATTTTTCCCACTCACTCCATTCACTCTTCATGGCTTCCACAAAGGCAGGAACATCTTGCTGCGCAATGGATCGCCAAGGAGTCTCACGCTTCAAGGCTTGTTTGGCGGCACGTCCTCCGTCATCTCCTGGTACATCACCCTCGTCGCCACTGCTGACATCAGGACCAAGAATCATAGGGTCTTGGGGTGATGTATTGTGAACTGACCAGGTCGGCGTTCCGGAGGTTCGATTGCTCCAAGAGGGATGACCTTCACATCTTTGAGCTTCAGCGTCTTCCAGTTGTTCAGCATCCAAAGTGCTTGTCAATCCAGTTGCTACAGCTTCTGAACATGCATGGAGGATTTGAGCATAGTTGTTGTACTGGAAGAAAGGCTGAAGTTCTGGAGGTGTTCCATCCCAACCCGAAACATAGCAACAATGCCTGCCAAGTCGGCGCATCCACTTGTTTCTGCCCATGCGCAAAGGTCGAGAGTGACCAGCTTGGCTAACATGTTGGATAAAAATGTTCTTCCTGTTGGCAAGCTTTTCTTCCGGTTCCGAATTGTGGTCATCCAGAGCAGTGGTGGCAGTCTGTGGATCAACATCTATGTCTTCAAAGATGTGGTTCCATTGCCAGTCTTCTGTATCCTGAAGCTTGAACGCACTGCTCCATGAACCGGAAATTCTTTCTTCGGGCAAAACTTGGTGAGCTTGACCAACACCTAGGATATAGCTCTCACTGCGATGGAGCTCATCCAAAACATCATTGGGTGGTAATTGAATTGAGGTATCTTTTTCTGGCAGAATCCAGTCGCCACGGTCGTGAAGGAGATCGTAGGCATCTCGTTCTTCAACTTCATCAAACCATGACTTCACTGCCTTGGGATCGGTGGTACGAGTCGTGGCCATGCATCGGATGCATCTGGTGTCACCGTTGTTGAGCATTTGCCACTGACTGCAACCACAATTGGAACAATATTCAATGGTTGATGTTGATAGTAATTGTTGCAACAAAATGTTTGCATCTTGCTCTGTGAGTTCAATGGGATTGGTTGCCGTGGTTGGTTCATCTGCATGCTGTTGTGTGTTGTCGGTGATTGACGCGCTTGCTGGTGGAAATGATGTAGATGCTGTTGCTGGTGGATGTGATTGTGGTTGATTTGCTTGCTGTTCTGTGATTGATGTATCTGCTTGTGGTGTCGTGCTTGCTGGTGGCAACCCTCCCTCTTGTTTGTCCAAGTCCGCAGCAATGCTCGGGTCAAGAGGTTCACCTTCACGTTTGAGGCCTCGCACAGAAGACGAGGATGGTCCATGTCCCCGATTCAGCTGGGGACTGAAGGTGACTATCAACTTTTCAGCTCTTCCTCCTGGAAGAATGTGACCTTGAGCATCATGCTCTGCCCACGGAACTTGGTCTTCAATCTTGGTCCACTGAGAATCTTGGTAAGCCCAAGATGTCCTGAACTTGAACTCATCAGGTGAGAAGTCCTCTGGTAGGGGAACAAGCTCTGTGGCATTCTCAGCTACAACTGTGGGTCGACCATCGGGATCAAGAAACCAAGTTGTCGAGCCATCCTGGAATCGGACCCTTTTCGGCACTGGTGGTTCTATCACAGGCGGCTCATGTTCTTTGGGAACAGGTGGAAGTGCTGGAAGCTGAGGGGTTGTTTCATCATCTTCATCAGCTATGGCTGGTGCTGGTGGTTGAGCAGGAGGGGCAATGATCGGTGGCTCAACAAAAGTGTCGGGCACCTCTTGTCCCAATGGGTCGAGGACTTGTCGATCGTCATCTGGACGAGGGGCAGGTCCTTCATGTTGAAAGGCACGAGGGAACTTTTCCGAGAGGTCAGCTTCGGCACTTCTCAAGACCCTAAGGTCTTCATCTGTTGGTGACCACAGCTCTTCATCTTCGATACCTCTGATCTGCTCACGAGCCACCTGCACTAGGCGGCCACGATTGGAACGCACCCACACTGAGCCACTCGGCCCAGGATCGAGTCCGATAATGAGGCCTTGTCTGTAGCCTTCATTGCTGCCCTCGCCATCCAACTGGTTCCTTTGGCGAAAGTAGGCTACCTTTTGCCCGACATGCAATGGTCCTCTCCAGGGGCGATGTTTGCGGAGAACTGCTCTGCGAAGGGACTCATTGTACTCATACTCAAGGAATTCCTTCATGGCGGCATGGCGGACTGCTTCAATCTGCCGGTACTTCTGTGTGTCTTCGAGTACCTGCTTGGCCTCAATTGAGTCATGTTCGGATAGCAGAGACAAAGGTATCTTGGGATTCCTGCCCAAAACCCACTGGCATGGTGATGCGCCAGCTTTGCGAGCCAATGAGTTCTTGGCATGCATGGTCATGTCAGCAAGCAGCTCCATCTCTTTGACAGAAGTGGGGGCAAACTGATTCACCAATCGACCCATCATCCACTTGGCTGCTTGGCCATGCCTTTCTGCACGCCCCAACTGCCAGTGCGCGTCGGCAGGGATATGTCTCACTTTGATGCTTGCTTGGGCACACAGGATTTCAAACTGATATCCTTTCATAGCACCCTCGGCATCAAGGAGCATCTCATCGGGAAAGCCAAAGTATCGAAACCAGCCACGCACCAATGTGTGGATCACCTCCTCCGCACTACGAGTAGTCAAGTAGTCCAACACGTGGTAGGTGGTGGCTTGGTCCAATTGACTCAAAAACAAATGAGTAGTGCCGGTGATGTCCTTGATATAGACAATGTCCATCTGGAGACGGTCGTTGAACCGTCGTGCTTGATACCCTTGTGTTGGTCGTGGTTGAAATGGAGGTTTGGTCCTTTCACAAATGCTGCATCGCAAATGCTTGGCGCCATGCAGTGCTGGTCCTGAGGCTCCGGCGGCTGCCAGATGTCGAATCAAAGCCTCACGGCCTGGATGGCCCATGTTGACATGTAGACGACGAAGAACACTCAGCGTCCACTGCGGCACCGCATTCGGCTCCAAGTCTGGAAACGTTATATCTTGAGCACCTGGTTGATGGGGATGCCATGCTTCTTCTGGATCTTGTGTCTGTGCCGATCCGGTCATCATCGGTTGTGCTTCTGGAGCACGGTTGGCCACCGGGTCCAAAGTTGTCGCGGGGGCCCGGCCATAGAAAAGGATTGCATAGGCAACAGGCCTATCAAAGGGAGCCGCTGGCGCGGTCAAAATGCTTGCAGTCACCTCAGTTTCGAATTTGATTTGCCCATTGGAGTACAGCAACACAGCTCCTCGATGTGTGATCTCCTCGTTCAACAGCAAGTTGTGGGGCAATCGTCTGGTCTGGGGATTGCGGGTGATCTGCACTTGCACCAGGTCCCATGGCGCAAGCTGTCGAATCTGCTCGTAGTAGGCCGTGTCCTTTTTCACCAAAGCAGCAGCTTGCACTTTGTCCTTCAAACGCTCCTCGGCCTCCTTGAGCAAAGGTCGCCAAGACTCCTCATCTCGATGAATGTCAAGATACCAGCATGTTACCGTGCCGGCGTCAATGACAGTTGTGGAGGTCCAACTGGTGAAGTCGGGCCGGTTGTTCAAGGTACTCAAGGCACCCGTGATCCATGTAGATGCCGAAGGAAGGCCTCGACAGAAACGTTCATCACCATGTCGTTGAAGAGCTGTGCACAAACCATCCAGCACAGCTTTTGCCAGCTTACGAGTGTAGATCTGTCCACGCTTGGCATTCGAACCCAAACACTCTTCATGTGCATGGTCACCCCGACATGGAATTGCAAGTCTGTCGAGAACATCAGATAGATCTGAACACCAACCCGTCTCCTTCTTCAGAAGTAGGCCGTCTCTGCCACGAAGCTCGAAGTTGCACATAGCTCCTTTGCGAAGGGCTACATTGTCCAGCTCGAGCAACTCATTCACAGCGGCTTGCTTCCAGAAATCGGTGCCCCATGGATTCTCAAGAAGAAAGTGAAGCCCCTCCGCATGCATCTCTTTAATGGTGCGACACATCTCCTCCAAGTCGATCCGATGGGACAAGCGAAGCTGCTTGAGTTCCTCCTGGCTGAAGTTCAAGTGCTGGATGACCAAGGATCACAACGAATTTCCCACACTGTCAAGAAAGGCCGACGAGCTTTGAGCAAGGAACGCAGTTGAGCATGATCCTGACGAGTCTGCAGGTTGATGCCATGTACCTTGTCCACGGGTTGCAGAACTCTAAGGCCACGGGCAAGTCCTTCAGCAGTAATGTTGCCGAAACCAGCATAGATCTCGACAAGATCGTGCTTATACTTCTGCCTGAAGTTTATAGTGCGTTTCACTTGCAAAGCATAGGCCCGTTGCTCCATCTCGAGGTTGTCTTTGACAGCTTTCACGTTGCCCAAGAGTCGCTTTTGAGTTCCTGCTCTCAAGGCGACTGCACCTCGATCTTCCCTCTGAAGTGGAGCATCTGCGGAGCCTGTCAGTGAAGGCATTGGGCTCATAGTTGATGAGGTCTTGCTTGTCGAGCTTGTTGCAGTGCTCGTTCTCGGTCGATCCTCTCCGCTTCGGCCAAGAGCTCGGCTTCCTGTTCTGCTTGAAGAATCCGAGCAATCTCCTCGTCCGATGGCTGCTGGGATCGTGCCCATTCCTCCCCGCCATAGTTGCTCCGATCCTCCGGATCGAGGCACGGCTCGCTCTGCCATGTTCCCCCCATGTCCCAGTCGTCCTCCAAGTTGTACATCTCCGGAACTGTCCCCTGACCAGGTGGCATGTTGGCCTTGGCCCTTGGCATGTTCCGTGTTGATATAGTGCCATCCTGGGACGTCCGGCTTGAAGTTCTGTTGGTTGGAGGTGGCGGAGGAATGCCCAAAGGTGTCTTGGCCGAAGGACTCGCCTTGGGTTGGATTGGTTGAAGTGCTCCTGCTTGATCCTTCAGCCACCTTGCCCCGCATTGATCGCAGATTGAAATTGAGTGGCCTGCTGCTCCATAGCGGCGAATGCCATGCTCGTGTCGGCAAGTCTGTGGATTCCGGGGGTACTTGGTCTCCTCTGTGTTGCTCTGAATCTGCAAAGCCGTTGTTGTGGCCAGCATGGTCGTGGCGGTCTGTCTTGGAAACCACAACCTCAGAATCCTGTCCTTGAGTGCCGGGCGCATGCTTGTTGCCGCATACATGAGCACCGACTGGGAGACCATGTACACAAACTCGAGCATCTGCTCCATCATAGTCCGCCAGTTCCTCAGCCATCCGGGGGCGTGAGATGAGAGACCCGGCATGTGGTGGTGGACGAGCAGGTTGCGACGAGCGCTGCAAAGATTGCTTCTTGAGAGGCAGTTGTCCGGGAATCCAAGCATCAGGAAGCATGTGACTTTCCGGAAGCACAGGCCAATCAAAAATCTCATGTGGCCACTCATCAATGCGAATGGCAAGGTGCCCACATTTGGACAAAAACAATTTGGATTTCACATTCTTTCCCAAAGCTTTGTAATGCATCACCCCTTGAACAATGTCTGGAACTGCTCCCAAGATCTCAAATGCAGGTCGTGAAAACAAAGCTGGTGCATTGTCTGCAACTTCACTGATGCCCAACACCACGCTCCGGCCTGCGATCCCAGAAGCATATGCGAGCCGCTGCTTGCTGGGCACACCTGCATTGGGTCCGAAGGAAAAGTGACAGCTTTCGGCATAGGGGATCGCCTCCAAGGGGGAAATCTCAGATTGACGTTGTTGATGCCATCTACTACCTGCCACCTGCCTTTGACAACCGGTGTCTGCAATCATGAGTGCTGAATCGTTGTTGGCATACTGGATGAGGATCTTGGGGTTCATGGGGATATCGTGCGCATTCTCAAACATGTAGCCATGATCATGATGGTTGAAACGTGCACATACGGGAGCATGTAGTGGAACACATGTGTCGCTCAACTGCGGCAATTGGATCATGTCCTTTTTGTCGATGACATCGAAAGCCGAAGTCATCCACTGGGAATAGTCTTCGACATTGCCCAAAGGATCCAAAGTCATTCCAGCGGTCACCATCTGTGCACTGTGACGCTGTACATTGGGACAATCTCGAAGCCAATGGGACGATGATCCACAGCCCAAGCACACAGCGTCTTTGAGACGCTTCTGTTGCAACTCAAAGTTGGCTCGAGTCGGAGTGGGACTACTCTTCCCAGAGCTCTTGTTCTTGCCCTTGCCTCCATCTCGAGACTTGCCACTACCTTTGCTCTTGCCTTTGCCTTTGCCCTTGTCTTTGTTGACATCCTTTGACTTGCCCTTTGACTGACCTTTGTCGCCGGTCTTGAAGAATCCCCTGGCCTTTGTCAATTCTGCCAGTCGACGGCTGGTCACTGTCAGAGCCTGCAAAGTGTCGAAGAACTCATCCTGGGGAGCCTCTTCGGCAGCGGGCGCTGCATCGTGGTCACCGTCTTCACCATCTGGATCCTCTGGCCATTCATTGTCAAAGTACTCCACATCAGCATAGTCATTCTGTGGAGCGGCCGCATCAGCAGGGAACTCGTCATCGGCAGGGTCATAGGGCTCCTCAATCTCACCAAACGGAGCATCTGCATCGCCAAGCCAAGTTGCGTTCCAGTTGCGCTTCGGCTTTTGCTTGGCTGGGCCCGAGCGTCTCGAGGAAGACGATGCAGTAGATCGCAAGGGAAGGCCGGTCACACTCATACCTGCAGGATAATGCAGCTTGATGGCGTCCAAGATGGGTGTCATCTCATATCGGTTTCCTGCAGCAAGGAGCAGGGACGATATGCTCCTCTCATCTAACCTGAGGCCATCGAGGAGTTTGATGACCCGAGCTTGTTCTGGATATGTGGGTACTTTGCTGTCCTGCAACTTGCGCTCCAAGAGTCTGAAGCGGCGCACAAACGCCTGGATGCTTTCACCTTGCAAACGGCCCATGGCTTCAAACTCTCTGATGGCACCTCCCTGTCTGAAGATCTCCTTTTCGCCGAAGCTCTCAGACAGGTCCTGCAGCAAACGATTGATTCCATCAGGATGATCAAACCTGCTGTCATCGACTTCTTCGAACTCGATTTCGGCTTCGCCCCGCAGCTGCTCTCTGGCCCTTAAGGCCTGTTCATTGGGGGGAAGGAACTCTTTGGTGATACGAATCCAGCGAAGAAGACGCTTTTTGTAGTGTCTTAGACAGTACGGATCTTGGTCAATGTCTCCTTCAAAGACTGGTGCTGGAGGTATCTGGCCTGACCTCCACTTGGGTTTCGCCGCTGCAGCTGAACCATGCGAAGCACTGGACTTCGCACCACCCCGGCCTCGAGAGCCGCGTGGTCGATGTGAGCTCGCATGACTGCCCACTCGACTACCTGCGAGAGCTGACGGTGCGCGGTTGGATCCACCCTGGTTGAAGTTGATGTTGGGGTTACCTGGATTACCTTCTGCATAGTAGCCATCATAGTGAGCATAGTTCCCATAGTTGCCAGCAAAGCCATCCACATTACCATGGTCGCCATCATAACCATTGGGTTGAACATGTGGATCAACAGGTGGGTCATGGATTTCCGTCACGGGGTTCGAACCATCGCCACCATCATCAGCCAGATCATCAAATGGATTCGGAAATTCCTGGGAGGCGCCAGAATCATCGGCTGCACTTCCTGCAGAGGACCCATAGGACAGCGGCACATCGCTATCGAAGTACATCTCTGCCGCCATGGTGCGCCAAACCTTGCCAGGTTGTCGCTACCAATGCGATACAAACGTAGCAGGAGCCTGGACCCTTCAAGGCAACAGGACACACATGGCAGCACTTTTACGCCTAGGCTTCCCTGTCCCAAGTGCTCGTGCCGATATGTTACACGTGAGGCTCATGGAATCAGATCATGGCATGGTGCAAATGTCAACTCAACTCAGGATTTGTCAACTGTTAGTCTTGGATAGGAATCGTAGTCAAACCATTGCTAGTGGCAGTCATGGTAGTGGTTGTAGTTGTAGAGCTTGTAGTGGTCGTGCTAGCCATGGTGCTAGTACAAGTAATCCCAGCAGCAGAGGCATTGTCCATGAACTTCAGTCCACTCTAACGATCTCAAACCTTTTGGGTTCTCTAAATTCCGCTCGTTGCAAGAGTGATCATTTCCCCAAAGATTACAGAAGAGGTAACATGGGTACCAATGATATCTGGAAACTGAAGCCACTTTGTAGTGTCTAACCAACATCCCGACCTATCCCGACATGGTCTCAGTGGCGACCAAGGTACGGAACTTGGGGCGCCGTCTGCGGCAGCAATTCAGAAGGTGGGTTCAGTGTGTGGTCCACGCGCACGGCAATAAGAAAGGTGGCCAAAAGCGTCCTTAAGGTGCCGCAACTCTTCACCTGTACCGTGTACCTTTCCATATCGCTTGAACTTTCCAATCTGCCTTTGCCTATGCCATACCTAAGTCATACTGCCTCGCTCCAAATTGACCACGTGCCCCACAGGATCAGAATATCAACATGTGATTCATCAGTTGCAAGTAAGCATCTCCTCCTTTGGGAGCACTTCGACAGGATAGTCGTCAATAAGCCCCTCTGGTCTGCGGACGACAAGAAAATGGGCCTGCATCTCCTGCAAGCGCAATTTGACGGCTGGCCTAAAATATCAAAGTCCAAACCACTCAAATTTACTCAAATCTTTTGTATGCAACGCAGCTGAGAACTGGTTTGAGATGTGACTAAGTTTTGACGAGCAGCCCCGGGCTCAGCCCGAGCAGCATGAAGGTCCCGGAGTCCCAAATTTCAAGGCAGACTTGCTTCAACAGTCATTTCATAATTCCCAAGAATCGTGATCTAAACTTTCATAAACTTTCCAATGCCCAGAGTCGCCATAAGTCGCCACTTTCACACGAGTTCCCACCGCACTTTGTCTCCTCCTGGGCCAAGCCAAGCAAGCGAGTTGGAAGCAGCAACGGCTGCAGCTCTTTCGCTTCCGCCAAGGACTTCTGCAGTGCGGCGGCATCGCCTGAGCGCATCGAGACGCGACTGGTGACACTGCGAACAGGTGACGACTCATGAGGTGTTTTACATGGCTTTACACATCTATGAAAACAGTTAGATGAGTTTTAGATGTCGTTATAAAGGTCCTGTTCATCTGCATCCTTGTCAGAGTCCTTTCATAACAGCTTCGAGCTTTGACCTTGTCAGAATCCTCTTCACCTCTCGCTTCGAGCTTCCAAGCAGAAGTGCTTGGCTGTGCCTTCCAAGGCTTGCCAAGGCACAAAGAAATGTCTCAAGTTCGTCGCCCACGACTAAAGCCCGTCCAATGACACTGGAAGCCCTTGCGCTGTGTTTCAGCACCTGGGGCGCACCGTGGGCGGGGAAACTGCAAGGGTTTCTAGATCCTGTGATCGTCACGATGTTTCTTAAATAAGACATAATATACTATATAATCATATCTAATTATCATGTATCATGTGGGATGTTATTTCCGCACTTTACCAGCGTTACCAGTCATCGTCTTTGTGGGAGGAAACGTTTTAGATTGATTTGTCAGATCTACGCGCGTGGGCATTTTTGCTAGTATGAAACCTGGAAGTGTGCAATGGAAAGTACATGAAAAACCCTCACCTGACTCGATTAGAGGTTTCATAGGCCAATATGTAATCTCAGAGATGTTTGTCGCAACTGAAGCAAAATCTCAGGTAGCTTATGGTAGATAAGCGATTGCCATGGGCAACCCACTGTCGGCTAACCGATAATGCTAACAATGATAGCTTAGAATGTAACTCAATTTGTAGTGGATCGTCATTGACACTGTCCCAAATATGAATGTTGAATGATAGAGTGGTTGTATGTGGTTGCTGCTTGCCCATGGTTGCTCCTGCTTGCCCATGGTTGCTCCTGCTTGCTCATGGTTGCCCATGGTTGCTCATGGTTGCTCCTGCTTGCTCATGGTTCATGATTGCTCATCCAACCCATTGCGACGCGTCTTCGTTTTGGTGAATAGGCACTCTGAAGTGATCGGTCTCATGGTTCTCCACGGCCCCAATCAGCACGTCGAAGTCGCACGTCATCGCAATCAGCTGTTCGGACACATCCGCTTCCTTGGAACACGGGACGATGGAACATCCTCCAGGCGCCGCTCAAAGATTGAAAGCTAAGCCCTTGGGAAAACCAAGGGTGATTCAACGCCTAAACACTGCAAATCGTCTGGCAAATCAACTATGAAACGATCTTGATCCGAAGAAGGGTGGCACCCTGCTGGGAAGATATGTTTGAAGATCAGGTTTTAATCTGGCTAAAGATTGTTATTATTACTATCATTATTCTTAGAGATTACTTTTCTTGAGGGGTGGCACTGTGACCAGCACTTGTTGTCACATCACTGTCTTAACCGATTGCAAGTGGCCATCTTTGCGCGACTTTCTGCACTCCACATTTGCCGCAAGAGGTGGTTCAACTGCACGACAGCACCAAAGCTGACGATGGCGAACAAGACAAAGTTGATCAAATGATCGCGAACCATGTCTCCAAGCACGAAGGTAGTCTGGTCGTGGAAGATCGCAGGAGTAGCATGTTGGCATGTTGGATATGTTGGTCAGCAGAGGTTCTGATTACCAGTGGAATGATCTGATAGGATGCCAAGGTCATAACTTGCCTCAATTTGCAGCAACAACAACAACAACAACAACAACGACGACGCTATCAAATGGAATATAGTGAAATAAACTTGAGATAACATGAAAAAAAAAACAACATGCTTGGGGAAGTGACACAATACATGGAGTTTTCCGCGCGCCCTTCTGCTGGTGCCCTCTGTGAATCTCAGCTAAAGTATGCTAAAGTCAGGTTCCCAAACGCAAGGCCATCTACCCTTGGCACCAGTGATTACGTTGATTACACAGAACTCAAACATCATGTTGTCTTATAGGTTTTGGGAAGTATATATCCTCATGATTCCCTTACCACTTTCTGGTAGAGACTCATGATTGCGCACACCCCACGGTGCCCTCAGCCTGGTCTTCCAGCTGAACAAGTACTGCCGCGGTATGGCAACTCAGCACAGCCTGAAGAAATACACCTCCAGTTTCCAGCGACAACTTGGGGTTGAGTGAACTGGGTGAGGCTTTGGCAATCGAATGATATCTATATTATATACAATGCCTTCCCAAAATGTTCGGCCAGAATTGAAAAGGTGTCTTGCCCGATTGCGGCCAAGATGTCTTCACCAACAATCAACTTGCATCTGGCTCACACGGGGTGCAGCAAAAGCATCAGAACCCCATCTTTGGGTTAAGCACCCTTATGGGGTGTTCATTGTGTAATCCAACACTGCACCATCCTTAGTGAGAAGAGCTGATATTGGTGCAAGGTGCCCTTAGCGCATGAGACTTGGGGGTCCCCCGTTTCTGTTGAAAGAATCAAGCGTCATCAGACTGGGAGAAAGAAACTCAAGGATAAAATCACCAACCCGTCAAACATGCTCAAGCTAGATACAAACATGATATTTCCCTAGAATTGCTTAACGCTGAACCTGTATCATGCTACTCTTTACACAGTGTTTCACAGCTACTAGTTAGTGGCTAGCAGCACAGTCATGGTTGCCCGTTGGTTGGGTGATTGATCCCTGAGAGCCTCCATCGTCGAGACCGGTTCGACCATGGACCACACGTCTCGGTACCCGAAGATATGTGGATATATTTGCTTTGTTGATGTTTCTTGATGTGTTACTTGGATGTTATTTGCTTGATTGATGGATGTTCACCTACAGCCATCGTTGCTGATCCTCATTGATCCATCCTCGTTGCTTGTACCCTGCCAGCCTTCCCCGTGGCACCTGCGAGGAGTGGTCTCCAGCCGAAAGCTGCCGTGCCAAGGGACCACATCATGTGGCCTCGAGCCAACCATGACCTGAGGCCATGGCAATCTCACCCGGGTGAGCCATCCATGGCTGGCCAATAATAGGTCGATGGTTCAAAGTGAATAACTGGCTCATGACCTTTCATGGCGTTTCATGCCCACGATTCATAACGATATTCATCGATCTTCATTCGAAAACAGCACCGAAAAACTGCCACTGAAGTCGGATGAGACCCCAAGTTGGATGGTTTTTGGATGGTCTTTGCGCGCATATGGCAGTGGGTCAGTTCACCCTGTACCCCTGGTTCCCCTATCATTAACCAGCTCGTTTTCCCAATAGTTTTGTTGGTAAACTTATCCCCTATTAGTTGGTTGGTTAATATTGACCCAACTCGCCATATATAGCTGTTACATCCCCTACTATTGTTGGTTATCATCCCCTACTATTAACCATTGGTTGACTGCTTGACCCATTACCACATAGTTGGTATATATCCCTATATCCCCTATAATTGTTAGATATCATCCCCTACTCTTAACCATTGACCCGCTATTCATTCTTATTCGCCATTATCAACCATTATCAACCATTATCAACCATTATCACCCATTGTTAACCATTATAACTGCTATATCCCCTACTATTGTTGATTGTTACCCCCTATCTTTAACCGGTTGGTTGGTTGGTTGGTTGGTTGGTTGGTTGCCCTCCTTGACCCATGGCCATGGCCGCCGTTCCAAGGCACAACGACCCCATGGAGCCCAAGACGTCCAGCAGCTGCAGTAGAAATGCCAGGCCGCAGCTCACCAGCTCCAGGCGCCCAGGCCTCCCATGGTAGAACCATGGCAGATTGATGTAGACATTATAACTGATTTATGTATATGATATGATACATATATATGTATATACAAATATATTATATGTCAATGTATTTATATATATATAGATAGATAGATAGAAATAGAAATATATGTACATGTGCTATATGTATATGTACATGTGTATGTATATATCTTTGTTTGTTTATTTATTTACATATAGAGAGAGAGAGAGAGTATATACATGAATATACTACTAATTACTGGTAGCATTTGGAATCGATTGTTGTTGCTTATTCAGATTTTACTATTATATATTATTTCGAGTATGTATTTATATTGTTTATCATTTATGTTCAATTATTCATTATTATTCAGAGTATGGGAGATTATGAGAATCGGTAATTTATTTCGAATGAATTTAGAGTGTGTTCATTTGTTTTTGTGTTTCATATAGAAATGTTGGTGTTTGCCAGTTAAAGTGGTTAGTTCAGGTTACTTCCAATGTCTGCAACATCAACCTCCACAAAAGAAGCTGCTGCGCCGCTGGCTGGCCTGTGCTCGAGGTGCAAGAAGACTACAGCCACAATCGCCAGAAGAATCTGGAAAGAGAAGCTTAGAATGCCTTCCGACGGCTGGGAGATGGAAAGCCCCAAGTCGCTCCACTTGCGTCGCAGCTATCTCCATAACTTGATAGATCTTGATAGCTTGCTTCAAAATTTGCCAAGGGGAAGACGGTGTCATGGTGGCAACTCTTGGGTGCTGAACTTTGGAGTGGCAAGGCAACCACCTGAAGCACTGAAAATCCCTTTCACCCCAGAAATCTCCCAAAGGCTTGCACTTTCGTGTCATTCTAGAGGGCTTCCAGCACCGAGTCAAATCCCTTGCCTAAATAGTTTGGACCCGACCACGTGTGAGAAATTAAGCGGACAGTGCCATAGATTATCGCCACTCCTGAGCAAGACGGTGATGCACTAAATGGGTTGAAAACGATCGAGCTGTCTGTTGCAACGAGGCAAATCATTGACACATAATGACACATATACGAACGCAGAGGAATGAGACATGATTGTTGGCTCTGTTGTAATCAGGCTGAGTACTTGTCAGTCTTTACAGAGTCAGTCTTGGCTGAACTGAACAGTCTGCTCACAGTTCAGAATCTTCCTTTGACCTGCCCCAAAAAAATGGAATCCAGTCTTTAAACAATACGACATTTCAAAATATTGCTATTGGCTCCCAAACTACCCAAAGAAACCAAGCTTGACATTCCCATACCCATTCGTCTCGGTGAAGACCAAGACAACCACTCTCGCTTGTCCAAGCATCCAAAAAGGCTGATCCGTGGGATTTTACAGACTCCGACGGACCAGTCCACGGGAGGACTCCTAAGCGCAGAATGACCACTTTTGGTATCACATGGTGCAAAATGATGTATTATGACGTCAGGCCGTGCCGTTCCAATGCAGCTTAGATGCTTGATGGATCTTCGGCACGACATGCCGGCTCATAGCAAAGCCGTGCAGCCCGTGTTTCAGGCTTGGGCAGAACTGAGGTCGGAATGCAAAGCAACCATGAGATACCAAATCAACCAAAATCAGTTCTGTTTTTTCAGCTGGATAATTTGAGATGCTCCAGATGCTTGCACGTGCCCGACAGCCACGCTTTCACACTTTGTTTTTTTGCAGCTATCAAAAATCACGAACCATCCGTGCTGGCAACTTCCTTCCACTCGCCACCAGAGGACTCCTGTGCCAAGTTTTTGATGCTGACTATTTCCCTGAATGGGAATGGGTCATAAATGGTCATAAATGCTATCCTGCACAAGGCCAGAACAACACTAAGCTCAACACTGACCATGACAATTCATGACACATCTTCCCTCATTGTCTTCTGAATCACTCTGGACACGACATGCCAGCTGTGTCCGTAGAGTAGCTCCACGTCTTGGAGGTGGCAGCCCCACGTCAAAGCCTCTTCCCGTGTGTTCGCACAGCCCTCCTGTCCTTGAAAAGACGGCAGTTGTCAGCCGAGGTCACTACTGCCAACAAAGTCCCGGCCTCAAAAGATCTGCCAGAAGCATCTACCCTGGAGATATGGATGTTGTCGGGGAATTCCCGTCCCATTTTAGAACATGTTTAGCCATGCTCTACCAACCAAGTTGCAGTCGCTGTAAGAGCCTCTTTGGGGTTGAAACGTATTGTATCTTTGGATCGAAGAGTTGATACCCCTCTCCATCTGACAGAATCTGACAAAAGAAAACTGAAATCATCTGAAATCAATGCTTTTCATCTTTGGACTCGGTCTTGTTTTCTGCATCTTTGAACTTGGCCTTCAATCTAAGCCTCAATGAAATCCACCCTGCGTAGAAGGCGCCTTGGTCCAAGCCAGACGCTGTCCTTTGCCCACAGACCATCTCTGTCTCAGATAAAAGGGCATGCCATCAGCATCCTGTACAGGTCGGTGGAGTCGCAATATCATGCCAGGAGAACAAGATATGGGAGGGGGACTCATGGTGACCCATGGGTACCCACCCTTTTCATCGATCAAATCTGAACCATTCCGAGCCCACAATTACTTTGCCAGCTGGCTGCCTTTGTGACTTCCCTTCCAGGTGACCTAAGCCCGGTCATCTGCTGACCGCTGATCCAAGCTTAGCTCACCAACTGTGACCAACTATTCCTGCCACCCATCCACTCGGACCCGACCTGTGTCAGGATCATCATGACTCCATCCTGATTCAATGCTATCAACGTCATGCAGCGTTTCTATGAGTTGCCACATCGCATGTAACTGAATCTCTTGCTCTTGTGTGAAAATTCATGCAAACGATGTATGTGGTGGGCTACCAGGGATGAAGAAATACAATGGCTGGCAAATCACCTGCTGTTCAAAGTCTGCTATTGGGGGTGGTTTATTAACAGCTGGATCTGCCACGATTACCTACAGTATGGCCAGTCATGAAAATTAATCATAGTTTACTACTAATGGTTCTTGATCGTTGTCAGAAAGACCATCCTCATTGTCAGCAAACCTAACAACTACCAATGACCCCCACCATTCTGGCCGTTGCATCTCCTGTATCTCAAGTCTCCTCCATAACCAACCAACCCCTACCGCCCCAACCACCCCGACCAAGCAACCGCCCCCAGTCCTTGGACACGGCGGCCAAACAATTTCCAGGCAGGCCAACATTGGGCCGCCAGGAGACGGAACACCAGAAGTCCTGAGTTGCGTGCGTAGGCATAGTGCAACCATGTGCAACCAACAGGTGAGTTTTTCAAGAAAACTCATGAAAGCCACCATTCACTCACAGTGCTATGACATATTATGACTGTCCATGAAGTATGACGCAGTAGTGTTAGAAATCAACTATAAACAATCGTTTAGCATAGTTGTTGAATGCAATGATGTGTGATTGTAATTGCTCAATCAATAATTTCTCAATCAAAGAACTATTCACCCAACTATTGCCAGGAACTATAAACAATTAAAATGGTCAATAATTACAGTATATCATTGATTCTAATAGTCAAATTATGGGTACAGTATGGATTATTCCACCATGGCTAGGCAGCGGTAAAGTGGACAAGGTTCCTTAGCTCGGTGCAGCCCCTCACAGCAACCACTACTTGGAGTGCCCGAAATAAATGTCATACAGTTGTCATGCAGATGATAGTTCATGCATGTTCATGTTTAACGTTGGTACCAACATGGCATGTCATGCGTCTTCGAAGCGTATCCATATCTCATCATCCCTCCATATCTAACTCATGCATCTCTTCCAAGCCAACCTCCCCCACTCAGGGCATCTCAGTGCCAGACATCACTGGCAATCTGATCTCCATCCACAACATGCTCGCGGAGAAACGACTCGTTTTTAGCATCAACACCTGGGCCAGGTGCCGTGCCAGTCCAGTGCATTACTTTTAGCTCCAGTTCTGCCTCCAAACGCAAGATTCAGACAGATTGGACAGTCCTTTTGCTCCTTTCAATTTCAGCTTGGGGATGAGTTGCTACATCTATTGTTCTTGCACTTGTGGACGTCTATTGTCATCAAACAAACACGTCAGCGTTATTCCTACGAGTGCTTGCATGCAGTAGCAGAAGCAGCATCATCACTGCCATAGTCGTCATCATCATCATCATCATCACCATCATCATCATCATCATCATCATCATCATCATCATCATCCCTGTCATGGTCGTCGTCAAACAGACATACTATATAAACTACAACAAAGGCAAACCCTCTATAAATCATTCTCAATCTAAAAAAATCAATGTGAACATCCAGTCCAAATCCCATGACTGTGCATCATCCAAGTGCCAAGGCACGCCAAATGACCAGCTGTCCATCAGCTCCAGATGTTGCCAAACGCCTGGCCTTGGCTGTCTAAGACCAGGGGTACCCTGTGGTACCCTGAAATCCCCGAGTTCCCTGTGATTGCTTGGGATCTTGGGCAGATGGTCTTGGTGATTTCATTTCTGGAATCTTCCAATTTTTTTCATTTCCAACTATCGTTGCATTTTGGATGGCTTTGGTGGTTCCATTTGGATGGTTTTGGCGGTTCCAAATTTCAGGACACCTCCAGTTTGGTCATTTCCAAATGTCTTTCCTCAGCTGGCGCCCTGCTCCCTTCGCACGGGCTCCCTGACACCACCCACCCAGCGACTGCTGGCTTTGGAGACTGCAGGTCCTGGCCAGTTTCTGCACGCCCCAAGCACCAGCAAGCTGAAGGAAACAAGATGGATATACAAATGGATATACTACTTGGATCATTCAAAACCTGTCCGAATCAACTAAACCCAGCTGCAAATACGGTGAAATCCAGATGATTTCTCAAAAAATGAAATAAAATGGAACTGAAGGCTCCTGAAGGGTGTAATTACTGAAGGGTATACTGAAGGCTCCTTGGGCCTTAGGCAATCCTTGGGCACTTCTCCATGTCCCCTCGCGCTCCAAGACCTCGCGCCTGTGGCCAGCACCACGGGAGATGCGGCGGATGCCCAGCTGACGGAGGTGATGCCACCGCCATGCGCAGGGATGGACTTCACCTGGCGGATGAGGGAAAAAATGATCTTACTATCATTTTCCCCCATAATTGATCTTACTCTCTTATAAGAATTGAGATTATTATTGTGATAATTGATTATTACTATGCCATACTAAGAGAGGTCCATTTTTTTCAACACAATAAAACATGATCTTACTGGTGCAGTACAGTACATTGATTGTTATTGTGATATAATTGATTATTTTTCGACGCAAGTAGTTGCTTTTTTATTGTGATAATATTGTCTGATCTTACTATTGATTATTATAGTAAATCTATGTAAATCTATTGGATTTTTTGCGATAAATATCATTGTTAATCCCCATAGTTGGACCAATAACATTATCAAGAGGATAAATATCATGTGTTGGACAATAATCAATAGTAATCAACATATGGGTATGGGGTCAATATCTGTCAACCAACTAGTGGAGGATTCACCAACAATTTTATTGGGAAAACAATGGTTAATGATGGGGGAACCAGGGGTATAGGGTTTTGACCGACAGCTATATCAATGTGAGAAGCTTTGGGGATAACTTGGGGACTTTCGTGAACTCTCCGAAGAATTCAGGCATTTTTTCGGGACTTTAGATGATTGGAAAATGACTGGATAGTGATAATGAAATAATGAATGATACGAATGGATGGTGAATCAATACATGGGGAAATGTAATCGAAAGCAACCAAAGTCATCCCGAGTTCATTCAAACAATCTCAAACAGCATCATTCAAGGCCCCTTTCCGGGATGTTATCAGTGCCGAAACCCCATAATCATATTGTACTCCTTCTGTGGCTACCGATGCATCGCCTGTTGGAAGGTGTCTTGCAATAGAACTTCGCAAGAGAAAAAAATGTTGAGTCAAAACATTCCAATGTCAAAAGATTCGTATCTACTCTTACTGTTCGTCATCACTAGCCATCATGAACCATCCAACTGCCTTAGCTTAACATTCCAACTGCCAACTGCTTTTCTGCGCTTGTCATGCCTGCCAGTTGTCTGGTGTCAACGATCCACGTCGGAGCTCCACCTGAGTCTGGAAGATCGGTGTCCAACGGCCCAAGTGGCGTGAACATTTTGTTGGGGTAATCCATATCTATAGGTCAACCAGCTTATCACCAGCTTATCACCAGTAATCCAATTTTGTTGGTGTTGTACTGGTTATACTCTCCATTGAGTATCTATTGTAGATAACTGAATATGTAGTTCTTGTAAATGAGTGGTTGATTGAACCTGTACATCACATACTTACTCTATACAATATGTTGGATGAGAAATAGAAATGCATTCCATAGCAGTTAAATGATGTTAAATGTAGTTGCACCGAGTAGTATTGCAATATAAGGCTTTCTTTTTGACCACAACAACTGTGTTTTCATCTCTCGTGTACAATTATTAATGCTCATATGTTTTTGTCCTGCCCTTGGCAAGTGCCTTGCAATGTGGACCAACAGTGCGGCTTTGAAAGCGGCAAGATCAACTATGATCTTACAAAAAAGCATCCACAGCTTCATCCCACGTGGATTCAAAATGCCGTGCAGTTGGTAGTCGGTCTGACCAAATTGTGGGCAAATCGAATGGAAGACCACACACTTGTTCTTGCATGGTCTTCAGTTGATCGAACCAGAGATGGTGGGATCAAATGGATGGCCATGCATCTGCTCTAGGCACATCAAGTTCTCAATCGAGTGGTGAAGTCTTCCTTCCACACCAACCAGAAATAATCATCAACAATCAGCATGAATTCAGTAAAATCCACACTGCAACAGGAGAACATTGCTGCTGAAGCAGCCAGAATTCAAACGAGCTGCACTTGCTAAACATGTCATGGCTAATTAGTTTGCTACAAGATGGAGTGCAGTTGGTAGTCGGTCAGACCAAATTGTGGGCAGATCGAATGGAAGACCACACACTTGCTCTTGCATGGTTTTCAGTTGATCGAACCAGAGATGGTGGGATCAAATGGATGGCCATGCATCTGCTTTAGGCGCATCAGGTTCTCAATCGAGTGGTGAAGTCTTCCTTTCACTCCAACCAGAAAAAATCATCAACTATCAAGCACGAATTCGGAAAATCCACACTGCAACAGGGGAACATTGCTGCTGAAGCGGCCGGAATTCAAACGAGCTGCACTTGCTAAACATGTCATGGCTAATCAGTTGAGCTGTGAAAAAGAACCTTCTTTCAAATCGTTGCACTCAGGAGCCTCTTTCGCGGAAGCTTTCCCGCTGCTTTCGCGGACACAGTTTTATCTTTCGCGGAAGTTAAGTGCTGACAATCTTTTTCGCAGAGCTTTCGCAGGAAAAGCGTGAAAACCTACTGTACATTCACATCAAATTCATAAAATGACTACTGCCACTGCCACATTCAGTTCTTTATCTGCGGTCTGTGGGGATCCCTGGGCTGGAGCAACCGCAGCTTTCGCAGACCTTTCGTGCATTTTTGCGTTGAGAATCTGGAAATTTTGCAGGAATACCACGGAGTCTCAAAAAGCCTGTGCCGAGGTAGGTCGCCACATGCAACAAACAAAACAAGGATAAAGAAAAGCTGATGTGGAATGCAGTTCAATAGATGCTTTCGTGGCCTTTCGCGAAGCGTATTAGTTTTCGCGACCTCTCGCGACCCAGCATTTTACTTTCGCGAAGTCACTTCAGTTCAATCCCTATTTTAAGCAAATATAAGTCAGTACAGAAAGCTTTTTTTTCGTTGCTCAGTTTGCTGCACGATGGAGTGCAGTTGGTAGTCGGTCTGACCAAATTGTGGGCAGATCGAATGGAAGACCACACACTTGTTCTGGCATGGTTTTCAGTTGATCGAACCAGAGATGGTGGGATCAAATGGATGGCCATGCATCTGCTTTAGGCACATCAAGTTCTCAATCGAGTGGTGAAGTCTTCTTCCTTCCACACCAACCAGAAATAATCATCAACAATCAGCATGAATTCAGTAAAATCCACACTGCAACAGGGGTACGTTGCTGCTGAAGCAGCCAGAATTCAAACGAGCTGCACTTGCTAAACATGTCATGGCTAATTAGTTTGCTACAAGATGGAGTGCAGTTGGGAGTCGGTCAGACCAAATTGTGGGCAGATCGAATGGAAGACCACACACTTGTTCTGGCATGGTTTTCAGTTGATCGAACCAGAGATGGTGGGATCAAATGGATGGCCATGCATCTGCTTTAGGCGCAACAAGTTCTCAATCGAGTGGTGAAGTCTTCTTTCTTCCACACCAACCAGAAATAATCATCAACAATCAGCATGAATTCAGTAAAATCCACACTGCAACAGGGGTACGTTGCTGCTGAAGCAGCCAGAATTCAAACGAGCTGCACTTGCTAAACATGTCATGGCTAATCAGTTTGCTGCAAGATGGAGTGCAGTTGGTAGTCGGTCAGACCAAATTGTGGGCAGATCGAATGGAAGACCACACACTTGTTCTGGCATGGTTTTCAGTTGATCGAACCAGAGATGGTGGGATCAAATGGATGGCCATGCATCTGCTTTAGGCACATCAAGTTCTCAATCGAGTGGTGAAGTCTTCTTCCTTCCACACCAACCAGAAATAATCATCAACAATCAGCATGAATTCAGTAAAATCCACACTGCAACAGGGGTACGTTGCTGCTGAAGCAGCCAGAATTCAAACGAGCTGCACTTGCTAAACATGTCATGGCTAATTAGTTTGCTACAAGATGGAGTGCAGTTGGTAGTCGGTAAGACCAAATTGTGGGCAGATCGAATGGAAGACCACACACTTGTTCTGGCATGGTTTTCAGTTGATCGAACCAAAGATGGTGGGATCAAATGGATGGTCATGCATCTGCTTCAGGCACATCAACTTCTCAATCGGGTCTTCCTTTCACTCCAACCAGAAATAATCACCAACTATCAGCATGAACTCGGGAAAATCCACACTTCAACGGGATCATTTCACTACCAGCCTATACCAGCATCCTGTATATGAAAGCGCACGCTGTTTGGTGATTTCCAGTCAGCTGCAGGATTTCCAGTCAGTTTGGTATATTTCACTACCAGCCATGGCCATGTCGCAGGTCGCCACGGGGTCAGCTCAAGCCACGGCACCAGCACCGTGAGAACTCCGAGCTCATCACCACCGCCGATGCCCAGCATTAGATACGGCTCAGGGGAGCTGAAAGCCAAAGAGGTCACAGAGCCAGGCACAAATTTCTGGTGCACGATATGCCACTCGTTGCTTCTCACCTCCTTGGCAGCGTGCGGGGTCGTAAAGCCTGGCGAATCCTTGCGAAATGCACTACTCATCGGTTGCGAAATGCAGAGACTGGGAATGAATGGGAATCAGTGAGAATCAGTGGGAATCCACTAGTAAGTCACTAACATATCCTAACCAAAAAGTCACTAACATATATCAACATTCGATCATAGGACTGTGGCCATGGCAGCCACTGATGGCCACTGTCAGCAGGGTCCATGGTCGTTCCATGCCAGGCCACGTGCCAAATGATGACGTGACCATCCGCTGCTCCCGATGCCAACAGAACTCCATCGATGCCCTCGGCCCACGCGACACACAGCACCGCTGCTCGATGCCCGCGCAACGGCGTGTCGCCAACTCGGACCTCGGTGCCGCAGGTTTCATTAAAAAAATCTCAAGGTGAAGGGAATTGAGGACTGTTAATCTGTAATTCATTTGTTTAATTGAGATCTCATTGAGTCCTGTTCATAATTACTTTTTACTCAATGTATGTCAAGGTAGTTGCTTACTGCAAATAATGCGCGTGAATACTTAATCAATGCTAATTACTGTGAATGATTGATGTGAATAATTCATCAATCTTAATTGATGAATGTCAAAAATTCATGTCAACACAAAAAGTTGTTGTGTGTTTATAATATCTCAGCAAAGTGTTGCGTGCAGTAACAAGCTCAGCAACATTAGCGTCTGAAATGTCAATGAGAAATGTTCGAAACATCGCATCACACTCTCGAGAAGGTTCAAAATGTCAGTCCTAATGAGACTGACAATTTGCACCAAGTGGACACAGCGGCACCGAGAGCCTCGCTATCCCATCTTGATGGGCAGTCGCAAGGTACCTGAAAGGTCGCCCGCAAGGGCAAAGCACAAAGCGCAAATAAAAAACATGTACCTTCTGGTAAACCAACATAGCAATGGAAAATCCATCAATTATCAATGGTTTCCCAGGGATTCTCTAGAAATCATGGTGATTTTCCATTGCTATGTTAGTTTACCAGAGCGTACTTTACACATCTTTTTTAACACATCTTTACTGAATCTTTACGCCTCTATATACAGCCTGGCATCCCCCAATGGCACGCTGAAACTCTAAGGTCAGCGGATTATCTTTCAACCCACTATGCTTTGGATTTTGCTTTGCCTACAGCTGCATACAGCTGCCTACCGGTGCTTAGTGGGTGCCTGCATATCGCCCATTTCATAATATGGTCTATCGGTCTATCCCTTCAATTTGTATGCACTATGACATGAGGATGTGGTCGTCCCACTTCAAATTTTGCCATTTCGACTGACCAAAACTGAAGAGCAAATAAACACAGGCTGTTCACCCGCCTGCCATGGTACTGGGCGTCATTGGTTGGGGATGCCATGGCGACAAATGCACTTGCGGGGCAAGACCCTGTACACTCTATCCCCAAAGATGGTCTTTGTATGTCTTTGTGATGTTTGCCCTCATCACTAGTGACATTTGCTATTGATCTCTACCATCCTACACCCACAAAATTGTGATTACAAGTTGGGATGTCTCGATGCTGAGCAGCACTGGCAGCACTGCCCAAAGATCTATAGAGATACCCTTGGTGGAGATACGTGGTGGACTGTTGACATTCATTCGAAACTAGGTATCATCTCCATTCAAACAAACCAACCAGCAGAATTTTCAGAATGCCTTTCGTGGTGTTTCTGATTCTAATGAGGAATAGCATGTTGGCTGAGGGGCACCTACCCATCTAATTCCATCTAATTCCATCTAATCTAAACTGAAACGGGAAGTTCTTGTTTGCCGTGATTGTGCACCTCTGATTTGAACTTTTCTGCGTGGCTTTGTTGCGTGAATATCAGATAGCTCGCTTGAGCAGCATGCTGTGTCGCGGCATGTCACGGCAATGTTCAAAAAGAAAGTATGGGGATGCTTGTTGCGGGCAAATCGGGGGAAGAATAGCATGTTTACGCAATCTTCCGCAACGGATGCAAACAGTAAACAGACTCGACGTGGTTTCCAATTTCTGGGGCATCATCCCTTGGAAGTTCGCCGGTCCCTCCATTGGCATTGCGACAATGTGTACTGTAGAATACAGCACTAGATGTCCATGCGCGAAACTCGTGTTTTGGTCAGGTGGAAAGAGAAAGCCGAGATGGAAAGAAATGCAAACAAATGGAGCAGCAAACAAACAAACACATCATCTTTGATCATATCTGTTGATCCATGCAATGGCGATTCTGCTACCCAAATCATGGTTCCAAAATGTTCCAAAGTTGGGGTGTGCAATGCCCTGGTGACCCCAGAAAGCGCACCCTGCAACTAGGCCGTGGAGGCCGTTGATCTGTTGCAATTTTCGCTGAGTGAATGCATCCTCACACCATTTGCTTTGGATGTGATGCCACCCATGGACCCAACTATCTGCACGGGTCTCCAGGGCAGCTGGCCACCTGTGGTGAAACAATTGCCACCAGCGCTGTGGGGCAACGGTTCGTCAAATCATCTGATTCATCTGGCAGAGGCGAGAGTGTTCAAACACAGTGACATCATCCTGATGAACACAGTGTACAACAATGGCAGTCAAAATGGGTGAGTCATTGCAGCAGGGTATCTATTGCACTGATTCTGTGAATCAAAAATGGTAACCCCATCTGGGGAACTGAATTCAGTCGACCTGTTGGGATGTGAATTTTGACCTCTTTTTGGTGTGCTTGAAAAGGCCCAAGGATTCTGGCATGAGGTTTTGCTCCATGTCCAATAGCAACCAATACCCTTGTCTTCCTCACAGAAGCCCATAAAATCCCACAAGACTCAATCGTTTAATGGACAGACACCCATAGAAATCAAATAGAAATCCCACAAAATCCAATCAAACTCAATAATGCTGCTTCACGGCTTGAAGATCAGCCTCATCTAAGGCGTCCGGAATGGGATGCAGGATTCCATGCCTCGGGAGTACTCCAAACCCCCGGTGCCAACTTTGTTGAAAGGGAAACCAATTTTAAAAAGCTACACCATCGATGAACAAAGTGAATTGGCTCCTGATTTTCAATACTACGACGACTACCTCGTCTTCGTCGTCAGTTCCAACTGATGGTGAAAAATGTCATTATTACGAGGCCACATGGTCCATCTTGCTCCTTGACAGTCTTGGCCACCCGACACAAGCACAAGAATAGAACAAAAAAAGGCAGCGGAGAACATCACCTGTCCCAGAAGCCGTTCCTCTTTTGACAGTCCTTAGGTGCCTTGGGTCCTTGGTTTGGGGACCAAAAAGGGATGTGCAAAAATAACCTATCTGTTTCTTTGCTACTGCTATGTAAAAATCAATCAAAGAACCATCATCACCAAGTGGGACCCTTTACCTGGTGTGAAGAATGCCATTGTGTGGCCTTCAATGCCACACTCTTGCGACCGGCTACTACCAAAAAACGAGTGCTACATAGCCATATCATGGCAATCAAGGCTCAAAAATGACTAATTTCCATCATGATTGGATGATTGAGCTTAAACTCCCCGTGATCAAATAAATCATATTCAACCTGGCGTACTCAATCGTACTCATATCTACTAGTGCAGACTTATGCCTCCCTGTCATGCTGTGGCTGTGTGAGTCCATCGTTGTATCATTGTAATATCCTGCAGCCAGGCATTGACCCTGCACTGGGCGCACCTGTCCCACCACACATAGTAACACAATGGCGGTGATGCCACTCAGCGCCATCCATCTCTGAGTCCTGAGTCCAGGTATGTCCAGGTCTTAAACCATGGGACCCGTATGAAATGCCAACATGTTCATCTATGTTCATCACGTCTCAAATTTTGAGATCATGAATATGCATCCATATGTCACTGTCAGTTGCAAGAGTCTCTAGACGTAGTGGGACTCCTCACACTTTTGCAGCCGTAATTTGGCAAGGAATCCTGCAGTGCAGGTTATACCAGAGATAATTTCATGACTTTTTGGTTATCCACCCGCGATATCCAGCGATGGCAATGTGCTCTCCCGGCTTTGTAGGCTTCCTCCGGAGTCTGTAGCTCTGTGGGGATCAAGCTGCTTGGCCGGGACGCCGGACTTTCCAAGTTCCATGCCACCAACAGTGACCACCCAGTTGGGGTCATCGTTCTTCTTCAGGAACATCTGGACAGTGTGCTAGCACAGCTGGAAGGTCCACCAGAGCCCCAGCTAGGAGTAAGACATTGGTGCGTCTCGTGACATGCTGTGATTGCTTCGTTCGACGATGGCCATTACCGCCCTGTGGTACAGCCAGTTTTCCGTGAAAACACTCCATTGGTTGCCGTCCCCTTCCATGGCTGGGCTCAGTACGATCCAAATAGTCGCCATCACCACAATTACAACCCTCGGATGAATCCAATGTGCCAATGTGAAGAATCATCGCGGATGAACCGAACGTGTCACAAGACTTTCTGACCGATGGCAAAAAAATGTGCCTTTCTGAATGTGTGACATGATATGGCATTGAAATCTTAATGGCAAGCAAGTGACAAACACTGTGGGTGCGAGATAATAGCAAGGACCATCTGCAGTAGGAAGATCACAGCATAGTTGATCTGAAAGTGCCTCGACTACGGGCGTTTCAGCTTCAAAAAAGGTTCAGACTCCCATCGCAATGGATTAGGCACTTATTCAAACTGGATTGTGCTTTCAATGACACCGATGACAACGTGAGTTCTGATAAGATATGCCGAGGATTTTTCCTTTCGCAGGGTCTGTCCAATATGTACAGGTACCATCCAGCACCATGTGCCGCACCATGGAGCTACTTCAGTTGTCTGTGGATTCCAGGTAGTTGTATTCGAAGGTGAAGTCTGATTTCACCTTCGACATCCACTGAGATTCAAAGTCGAAGAATACATAGGCACCGCACTCACAATCCGCTGCAGTGTAGCGCGGTTCTTCATGCCGCTGGAACCATGTGAGGTACTTGGTGTGGTACCTCCATGCCAGTTTTTTCAGTTCCTTTGCCGCTAGGTACTGCTGATAGGTACCCTGCTGGAAGTAAAAGATGAAGAAGAGCGTATCTTGGTCATACCTTTCAAACACCGCGGGGTCGTCTGCGGACCTTGATGGCTCCTCTGGATACAAGCTTCGACCACTTGAATCCACGTGAGTGTAGGGGACCTGACTTTCTTTGGTCACTGGGCAAAGGTAAAAACCGTGCCGAAGCTTCAAAGAGCGCATGGTTCCTCTCCTGCTCAGCAGTCAAGGGCGGAATGTCTGCATAGGCCAACTGTGGCTCAGCTTCTGCTGCAGCGGGGTCAGCTGCCTGTGGAACTGGTGGAGCCTCATTCGGTGGTGGTGGAGGACCAGCCGGGCGTTGCTGCCCCGGCAACGCCTTCTGGAGCCCCGCAGCTGGTGCTGGTGGTGGTGCACCGGATGGCGGCGGTGGCGGTGGCTGTGCAGGTGGCTCGTGCACTGTTTGCAGGTGCTCCGGTGCTGGTGGTGGCTTGGAGGGTGGCGGCACGCTGGGTGCACCATCACAGGGGCCCAGCCCAGGTACACGTTGCGGCGGCGCCTGAGGTGGTGGAGCTGGTGCCACGGCTGTCTGCTTTGGCACCAAAGGTGCAGGCATCGGTGCAGTCGCCGGTGCATGCGCAGGCGCCTGGGCCTGGCCTGGGCCCGGATGAGGCTGAGCTGGCACCGTTCTCGTTGTCTGCTTGGGCGCTGTCTTCTCCACGTTTTTCTCCTCTGGTCGCACTGAGATGCTCGGCGCTTTCGGCTTGGGTGGCTCCTTGGGCTTCGGAGGAGGCTCCTCCTTCTTCACTTCCTCCTTCTGCTCCTTCTCTTCCTCATCGTCCTTGTCTCTTCCTGTTGCCAAATAGTCTTCTACCTCTTCCAAATTGAAGTCCTCGTAGATCTCGCTGTAGTCGTTGAACACCTCTGTGCTGCGAGGGTTTAGTTCCAGATCCATGTAGTTGTCCAGACTTTCCTTTAAGGTGTCCAAACTGTCCACATCCACATCCACATCTTCGTTGGTCAACTTTCTTTGAAGCTGCTCCAACTTGTTCATGTGCCATCGATGGGACTCCAAGACTTTCTTGTTAAAGACCGCCTTGGCATCTTCTTTTGGATTCTTGGATGGCTTTTTGGACTCCTTTTGCGCTGTCAACTCATCAAACTCCTTGAGGAGGTCAGAGCGATTGGACAACATGTCCTGGATCCACGAAATCATCTCCTGTCGCTTCCGTTCCTCAGGGTCCGCCCGATCTTCTTTGTTCAGACCCACCTGCGAGAACCTTTTGGTCTTGGACTCGCGCTCGAACTCCTTGAAATGATCCATGAGGACCTCAATCTTCCTCTTCCCTTCTTCCAGCTTATCTTTTTCTTTAACATTCTTGTCTGCAATCCACTGGGAGAGCTGATTTCGATCCCGCTGGAGCTTCTTGATCTGAGCCTTCAGACTTTCTTCTAACTTCTCTTTCTGATTGGGCTGGGATGCCCGGGCATGGGCCTCTCTCAGCCGATTGTACTCCTCAACACCTTCATCGACCTTCTTCAATGCTTTGTCGATATCGCTTTGCAATTTCTTTAATTGCGCCATCTTATCCCCGAATCGCGGGCTGCTTCCTGCAGTGAACTTTGAGCCAAGGCGAGTTCGACATGGGTTTGCCCAGCTTCAGCTGAAGCTGTGCTTAGTGCCCTGGTCTTCCTCCTGGACCCTAACAGACCAAAGTTGGTCGTGTCGAGGGAAATCCGCCACGTTTGAAGGGTCCAAACCCTTGACCCATCACATCACTATCACTCTCTATCACTGACCATCACTCACTATCACTTACTATCACCATTTCGGTGCCAAGATACGAAAGATTCACTTGCAGACGCTTCTGTATGTCCCCCTCTGGTTTTGACCTTAGGAAAGCATCACGCCACAATGCGGCAAACACATCAACCAAGCAAGCCCAGGAAGCCAAGGTGGTAACAAGAGCAAAAGGCAAAACGCTGGCATCAATGGAGATAGGACAATAAAGAATGACAAGGGTGATGACGGATTGATGACAGGTGTATATTTCCGACCAGATAAGTAATCTGGAAGCAGGTCAGATCACATGGGGTCAGAGCAAAATGAGATTTAAAAAAAAACAAAGGATTTGATTAACAGATGATAGGACTCTCGAGGTGGCAGATAGACAAGCAAACAAGCAAGCAAGCAAGCAAGCAAGCAAACAAACAAACAAACAAACAAACAAACACATAGCCATGCAGAAAAGCAACAGGCAAAGGGCAAACAAGCATATTGACAAACGTATGCACCAAAATGATCCATAATGATCCACAATGCGTCATATCCTTCCACAACAGAGAAGCAGTTAACAAGAAGTTTGGCTAGTCAAATATCATCAAAGACCAGTATTCATCTTATACAAATCAAACACTGTAGACTAGACTTCGCTTGGGCAACTAAACTATCTTCTGAGTACCTGTTCCTGGTATGAATACTGTCCAGATTCATTGAGACTTCTGCAGATTTTGTCAAGATCTTTGCAGCCACTGATCGAATATCCCTGACTCCCTGAGTCATGTTTGGTCTTGAGTTGCCCTTTGCAACATCTTGTTTGCTTGTGGCTGGGTTCACTCTTGTTGCGAATGTGCGGGGGTTCTGCCATTCAAAGCTTGCGTATGTGCAAGTACTGCTTGAGAGTGGACAAAACTATGGCCCTGGCAATCGGATAAATTCTCGCCACGGCCGAAGTTGAGTGAGGTAGTGGCCATACCTAGATCCCACACAATGAAATGCTGCTACCATCGAATCTTGAAGACCAGCAATGGTTTTGGGCAGCTACAGGCTGAGAGTTCAAAGGCAAAGGCAGTGTCAACCAGCCACGCACTTACTGCTTTTGAAGGTGTGACTGCGAAACAAGCACTTCATTCCTGAAACGAATCGTGTCAGACCTTTGGGGGGGATCGTTCAGGGAGAGCTTCCATATTCAACACGAGTCTTTCTCAACATGTCCATCCGTTCACGTTCATCACCTTCACCTTTGACCCTGTAAATCCAAGTTGCTTCAGCTTGAAGGGTTCAATGGCCTGTGGGGAGAAGGTTCCAAAGTTAAATGATAATAATGCTAAAAATATCTAAAAATCATTAGATCAAAATCCCTTCGTAAGCGATGAGATATGTTTTCTGCGTATTAGTTTGCTCCGCTCGATCCCAAGGGCGACCGAGAGATTCGTTTCCGAACTTGAGTGGACATCATTCCACGCATGTCAATGATGCTGATCTTTGAATTTGCCTTGCCCATCAAGCGGAGGGATGGATTGCTCGCATGCTTGATGCTTACTTGAGACATCAAATAACCAGAGTCGCTGTGATGGCTGAAAAATGCAAAAACATGCAAAAACTTCATCACTCAGTTGGTTCATCTTTCAATTTGCGGCTCCCGCATTGGTTCAGTCAACGCTCCCTTCCCCTTTCCCTGCAAGGGCCTTTCTCAACTCCTCTACTTGTGACAAAGGTGGTTTCTCGCCATCCATCGTGCCCTGGCTGACAGGTGAGTTCCGTTTCTTCAAAGTAGAAAATTTCTTTAGACTAGTTTTGGGAAACTTGAGCTGGAAAGAATTCAAAAGACTCATAAAGTTCAAAAGGGGAGTCCATGCTTAGAGATGGAGCCTTTCAATTTGGAGTCTTCCGCTTAGCATCTCGTTTTTTGGGCACCCTGTTTCGACCCCATGTCAGAGAGTTGAGCACAAACAAGGCGGATTGGTGACCCTGGTATCCTGATTCTATCTGATTCTCAGATATTGACTCAACAGATCTCAACAGAAGTGTGATGCGAAAACGAGTATTGAAGGCATTCAGCAGATCTGGCAGACACCCAGAAAACAAGCCGCAGAAAGACGAAAGAGATTCCAAATTTATGTAGTGATGTTGAGGGGTCCCCCAAAGAGGCTGACTCAGAGGAGGCACTTAACCACCTTCATCCATATGGAATTGAAGTTTCAATTCCAAACACAACAAACAGTATTCAGCCAGGAACATGACAATCATGACAATCTAGTCACTACATGTTACTACTACATGTCACTACTACTGGGTGTTGTTACTTTTAGTTCTTGGTCTCAAGCATCGGCGCACCTGGACACCGGCTGGCAGTTCCGCTCCCAGCTTTTCCTAGGCAACATGTCTTGCTGAGACGTGAACTCTGAACAGTACTGAGAGCTAGGCCGGGTCCGGCGTCATGGCCATTGTGGCCTTAGCCGAGCGACAACACGGGGCAGCACTGCGGTCGCTAGAGAGTAGCAAAGAATCAAGTTGGGCAGTTTCCCGCTGATTGACCTTTTTCGAGAGCCATTCTAGTTTGCTTTTCAAGATGACCCATCCGGCCGTGTGTTGGACGCCAGATAAAAAGATTAGTTAAAGCCAGTTGCCACCAATTTTCTATGAAGCAATCAACCTGAGGCTGTGCACGAAGCAGCAAAAAGAACGCAGTTGACCCCTGCGGTTCTGCGAGCCAACACTGCAGGGGAGCTTGAGTCACGCCATCAGTGCTCAGATTTCAGACACCCCAAGAGTTTAGTCAGGCCATCATCTCCAGAGACGCCGGGAACACGATAAAATCTCATCGACTGTTTCAGTGACCAACCAGATGGCTCGGCAACTTGTGGAGACGCCTACTGCGCACGTTTTTTGAGCCGATCAGACGATGAAAATGCAGCGCTGTCACGTGTTGCACGTCTCATCTGCACCAGCACCTCAAGCCTGAGAAACATTAGCGTTTCCTTCTTCAACACATCTCTTCAACAGAAGTGCTGATACGTAAACAATCGTAAACAAGTCAAACAATTCCACCACCTGCTACCGCTGTGCAACTAGAGCAAACGTGGAAGATTCAGTGTGTCCATGTACATTGGATCAAATCTACACCTGTATATCTTATCATGCACTTCTGTCCGACTGTCACGCTTTGTACAAGGGCTTGGAAGCTCAAGCCCAAAGCTTAGAAATGAACCGCGAAACAGAACAAGCAGCGGTCATGGTTCATCAAATGACAGCATGGTTCATCATAGTTCATCAAATGTATTATGTAATCCAGAAATCATACCGAAGACGAAGCAGCCCTTAATACCCTTAACTTTCTCCTTGCATGACATTCAAGGATGATTTCTGAATATGTACAGTCTTGACGGCTCATGAATCTTCATCAATTTTCATGATTCAGCGGTTTGCATTTCGTTGAATCAGTGTCCGTCCGCAGGATTGCTGCCACTTAGAACTTCCAGTCTTTCAAGGCCTCTGGAGTGATGAGTGGAAGCATGTTGTGATGCGGGATGCATATCCACACACTCTAACAGTGACGGTGGCTTATCATGCTTATCAAGGCAGTTTGTCTTGAGACTTCAATAATGGATTCATGATGGTTGATGTTTGTGATTCATGGGAAAAGCTCACTGCCCTCCAATGACACCATTCGACCATTGGGTCAAAAAAACTCATGAGTTCAGAAGTGGAGAATCCACTGCGATATCTCCACTGGGGCTGCAAGTTCGAAGGACCCAAAGAAGAAAGTAAAGTGCTGTGGTTCTGGGTCCTTTCAAACCCAAGGCGCCTTTCAAAAGCAGCCACAGCATCCTGAGTCCAAGGAAGTGAATTTCCTGTTGAAATTTGCTGGGTTTCATTTTCATTCATTTTCAAATTAGTACCACACTACCCAAGAAACAAGAGCGTCTGGTTTGTTCCAAGTGCAGCTGCCTCCTCCATCTTCATTCCCCTCTTCCTCATCACCATCCTCGTCCTAGCAGAAGTGTCATCCACCAGCTGCGAGCCGCAGCCAGGTCTGTGCCTAGCCCTCGCATCTTCCATGTGGGGAGCACTAGCAGAGACCCCCCAGGTGCAGCGCAGCGCTGCCCAGCGCTCCTCATCTGCGCCAATTCTCGGCGGGAGACCACGCCCTGAGAGGTTCACCGCGCCCTGGGTGCTGCGAAACTTTCGACCGTAGCGTAAAACGACATGGCCGATGTCTGAATCCCTTAGAAGGTTTGAAACAACTTGAAACTGTATAAGACATTCCATATTGATATATGATATCATCATATGATATGTTTGATATGTTTGAAGCGGGTGCAAAACCTACGGAAATTGTGAAATGTGTGAAATGTTTGGTCAAGTTGAGATGCGAAAATCTTGGATCAGAGCCATGAGTGCTTCAGGAGAACTCATGACTTCAGCGAAGGAAGTATACCTCAGCTCGGTTCAAGCAGCAACAGGACGAGGACATTGGTGGAGGATGGTGGAGGCTACCCTCACTCTGACAATATCCACATGACTTTACCAGGCCCCAAGTCCAAGGGTGCTTAGCATGACCTGCTACATCAAGTTACATCCTACCAAGGGTTTGCACCCGCAAACTCATCAGTGAGCGAAACTTGGACCAGGTCACTCGTCCATCTGCAGCCTCACCTGTTCCAGAGGCAAAGCACAAGAAAGTGAAAGCATTCTGCCTCTGCCAATGGATCTGCATCAACCATGGAGATGAACATCAACCATGGAGATGAAGTCGAAAAGGGAGCGAATCCATTTGTATCAGCCGCAGAAGCCACGGATCTACTCGTTGTCGTCTTAGAGGACCCGTTGGGACCTCGCCTTGGCCAGGAGTTTGTTGATCTTGTTGGCTGCTCCATCGGCTGCTTCGTGCAACTGGCGAGCTCAGCGGTTACAAGGCCCTGCGTTCATCCAACTTCATTTTCTGAATCAGGTTACTATTGGATTTAGGATGATTTATAGAAGTATGTGTGGATGTAATGCAGATGTATGTAGATGTATGATGCCTCTGGATGTAGATTCTGTTTCATGGATGTATAAAATGTATCAGGTACATTGCAAATGGGCAAATCAAGCGACCCCCGCCTTCCACTTGTCGATGGATTCTGGCCCAGACCCCGGACCAGCCGCCATGGCCAGTTTCATGTTCTTGCTCCTGAGACTGGCCATGGCTGCTGACGGAGCTTTCTAATTACTTTTATGGTTAATTGCTCCCCCTTGGAAGTTACTTTTATGGAGCTTTCTGATTACTTTTATGGTTAAGGAAATTCCCACCAGGATGTTAATTGCCTGTCATCAACGATGTTAGAAAAGAGACCATAACAAATAGAAATTGTTATATGCATGTTTTATGCTATGGAAAGAATCAACAAAAATCCTGAAGAGTTCATTGATCATTTCCCCCAAGTGTAGAGACGGAGACTGACCGTGGGAGGCTTCCGGATACATCCAAACAGCCAAGTTTGCTTCCTAAGATCTTTAAAAAATGCAGGAGGCATAGAGGCCTTGGATGAGGCTTCAGCCTATGCTTCAATGCAACGCTCAGCTCTGCACTCGAAGGAGATCAGTAGCGGCCAACTGTCCAGCAGAGACATATCCTGTCAGGGCTTGGCACACCATGAAAGACCTCCAACTTGTGGGGGACAAGGACTACGAAGGACCACAAAGGACTACAATTTGACGCTGACCTCAGCAGACCTCAAAAATGACCTCAGCGCCAAGGCCTGAATGAAGCTGCTGTAGCCCAAGACTTTGATGCCTCAGCAGCTCCAAATTCTGTCGCACCCCGAGCTTCGCTCGTCAGGAGTTGAACTGCCTTTGAGGGGAACTAAGCTTAGAATCAACTCCTCATGGCTTAGGAGGCTAAGCAGGGACGGCTACATAGATATTCTGTTCTCTGTAGAACATGGAATACATTGGAATACTGAAGTCACCAACAATGGACACATTCATCCACTCTGAAAACAACCCATCTTGAGGGCAAGAAATCTGAGCCAGGCTCAAGTCGTTCCAAATACTAAAATGCTGAATGCCTCTCCCTGCATTCCATACCTTCACAACACAAGGTGCAACACAAGGGGCTAACCAGCAACCCAATTTTGGGCAACTTGAGCAGAATCCAGGGACTCTGCATGGGTTCCAAGGTTTTCATTAACAGAAATCTCCCGCCACAAAATCCCGATGTCGTGCCCGTAAGCCCAGGTGCATGGATTGGACGGTCCCCAAAGCTCACTATGCATTCGTTGCCAAAAACCGTGAGCAACATCCCGAAAACGACCACCATATCCACAATAAAAACATCAAAATCATCCCAACATCATCCATAAACTCTACATGGTTGGGATGTTCACAACTACCCCGCGTTGTGCCATCGCCACGGCCTCGTGGCCCCATGGGGTGCAGCTCAGCAGCTTTTGCCTTTGCCCGCACGGAACTTGAAGGCCAACTCCTGCACCTCGGCCGGCCCTGGAGGAGCCTTCAAGCCTCAGCGCAGGGACCACAGGGACTGCACCGCACATCGCCGCCGCGTCCCCACCTTCATCCAGCTTTCCAAACTGCTTTCGCAAAGCCTTGGCTGCCTGAAAAGCACCAGCAACCACGGGAGGTGTCGTGATTTTGGGAGATAGCATGAAGCAGCTATCAACATTGCAGTGTCAAAGCTCTAATCCTTGGCAATGTACCAAGTGACGAATCATGATCATGACACCACCGCAGTCCCCACTTGGGAGCCTCCGTCATGGTGTCAACGTGTCGTGGGTCGACCACTTTTGAGGCAAGATCCCTCGGGGCCCGCAGCTGGTTGAAACCGTGATACGGAATATTTGAAACAAGGAAGGAATATAGGAAATATCAGTAGATTGGAAAAATAAGGAATACATTGAAAATACTATTAGGACAGAAGTATTGCAAGGAATCAGACAATGAAGCCCGAAATAAGTCAGTATGATCCAAAATACTCCAATCTGTGACTCAACGTGCCAAAGCTACATGGTCCGAAATTGGAAAATGTTGCGGCGATCATTTTCTGATAGAAAATGGTTGTCTTGTACACTTCAAACGGTGCGCATCCCCCAGCTTGCCATTTCTTCCACATGCCAATCTATCAAGCTTGGCTAAATATCTTTCTTCTGCAGAACGATCAGAATGGCCATTCTGAGTTATTCTGCATCTTTTGTCACCTTGAATCATTTGCTGAGCTTGTGCACTGAATGGTCAGCATAGCAGTTTCCATGGACCTGGAAGGACACCACATGATGGAAAAACAGTCTTGCAAAATCCCAAACCAAAATAAAATCGCTCAAATTCCACACTAGACTCTACGCTGCCGAATTTGGATCAATTGAGCCAATTGAGAAAGATTGTTCGAACTCTACACAGTGACATTGACCGGCGAGAAACTGAGCAAATGTCCACTCTCCTAGAAGTCTTCGCTGCATCAAACCGGATCGGAGCCGTAGAAAAAGGTTCTATCTCCACCCGCACATGGATGATTTGTCCCCAAGCCAAACAGTGCTTCTCTGATCCATTCACTCCATCCACAGCCTTATCCAGCGTTCGATTCCTGGAGTCGAGTCTTCTAATAACCTTAAAGCAAGGAGCGCTGGGACACCAACCAGTCAGGAACTGACCGCAAGAAGCTGTAAAGTACAGGGTATCTGTGAGGTTCGGATCCAGCGGAGAGATCCCAACACTGGATCCAGAAAAATGGTCGAAAGTGGCATGCCTCTAATCTTCAATACATCTCAAAATGATGGTTTCGGATCACTTAAAGTTGTTTCAGCTCATGCGTCCATCATCTATGGAACTCAAAATGCTCTCTGCTCTGGTCCAGCCACCGTGCCACTGAGTCATCAGCTTGCACAGCTCCTTGGATGCATCGTCGCAGCCTTGCAGCCGTTCCTCTGGCGACAGTCCATCAATGCTGTCAACCATCCCAGAATGATCAACCGGGAAACCTACGGAAACCCCAATTTTGGGAAACGCCAGGTGTGAACAAATTTGCACCCCTGGTTTCTTGTGTTCAGCTGCCAAGTTGCAGCGGACTTCAATGACTTCCTTCAACAAAGTATGCCAGAAGCAAACACGAGAGTAGCGCAAACCCGGGAACCCCACGTTCCAAGATGTTCCAAGAGACACCACCTTGCCTGGAACATTCCGGAAAGAGACGGCTAGACCAGGCCAGGCTAGGCCAAACCACACACGCCCAGACCATTGCCCGGAAACTTTCCCAATGTGTTGCGGAACCAAACCCCGAGCCACATCAGTCAAGGATAGTCAAGGAAGCACACAGACTGCACAATGCGCGACGAAAATCTCAATCGCCAACTGCCCAAGATGTAGTAGTATGATTTCATAACCACGAAGAAATGGATACCATCAATACCAATGGTTTGGTTTTGGCCACTGCATATTTGTTTGTTCTGAATTGAATTACCATCTGGCGCCGAGCGACTATGACATGAAAACTACATGACCGGCACATGCAAATCTAAGTTGTCCCATTGATGCCGTTGATGAAAGCCGTGTCCTTGAGCTCGCGCATCCGCTGTACGCGCACAGGAAACAATTGCATGAACTCATTGTAGTCAATGGCATGATCCTGGCAGGGAACCATGTCAGAGCGCCAGTGTTTTCGCAGACCCATGTGGTCTGCATGCAGCAATCTTGGATGCGTTTTGGATGGGACCTGCACATGCACCAACATCCCTTCAATATCCTTTGATGAAGGTCATCACTGTAAATCCTATGGGTCCGTGATGACCAGCCATTCATGCTGTCGCTGTCCGCTCCTTTGTGCCAATATCATCCTCGTCTTCATCCTCTAAGCCCAACTCCGCAGCCTCCACATGTTTCACCACCTCAGAGTGCCAGCTGTCACCTGCTGTGCACAGGGCCACCATGGGGCCTCGCCAAGCGAAGGAGGAAATGCTTGCGGCAGCCCTAGGCCCCCGGCATCCTCGATGGTAATTTTGTTGTCCAGAACAACCAGCTCGTCATACAACTCTTTCGGCGTCACCTGTAGTCACAGCACAGAAACTCCCAGGGTAAAGGCATATGGGTTATATATGGTTATATGGGGTATGAGGTGTGTTCCCTTTCTGGAAAATATCAAGGTATGATCATGATGACAGTAAAAAAGAATTGTCTTCATTCCGTGAATGAAGGACATTTGTCTCTCGGGTGCTTTTAAGCTTGTCAAGCCATCAGACAGTGTCAGCAAGTGGGCATCGCATGTATCAAAAAAATAGGGGACACTGTGAGGTGCCTGTCTAAACATGGAGTTTAAACATGCAACACCATTTATAGCAAGCCGCCAAAATTGCAACAGCTAATTAATATTTTGACCCATATGGATGCGCGTTCTGTAGGCAAGATTCGTGTCAGTGCCATACATCACCCGAATCTTTGCAGCCAGAAATAGAAAGTGTGGTTGTGGGTAGCAGTGTGCAGTGAGCAGGTCTCTCATCGGGTGCACTCAGCCGGAATGAAAAGACCAGCTACCTCCACTGGACCTTCCCGGACTAGGCAACATGTATCAACCACTTGGAGGCACAGGCCCTGGATGACTACGGATGACTAGATGCCCATGCCCCGATGGTAGCAATGTCGCAGCCCTCGCAGCGTCGCCTGCTCCGAGCCGTCATCGTCCAAGCTCTCAAAGGCATGGCGAAGAGCACGGCCATCGATGACCTGAGCAGATCGGACAAGGCGAAGGCTCCCAGGTGGCTCCCAGGTGGCTACCCGGTGGCTACCCGGTGGCTACCAATGCACAGGAACCACATGGAACCACAGACTTCGATGAAGTTCAGTAGAGGTATTGTAGAAGGAAATAGCACGCCAACCAGCAAAATAGGGATGATATAGCCAGGAAGCCTGCAAGTGCCATGGATTTCAATGGAGGCCTAAAGCACACAGAAGGTAATTCTTAACATTGATTTCAAGACAAAGCAAAGTTGGAGCGCACATAAACCCAAAGAAAGCAATTCCTTCAGGCGGAAGGAAAAGCTACGAAGTGGCAAAATGAAGGCGCAGCACTTCAAAGATAAAGTTATTAAGGATCAAAAGCGTTTACACAACGTCACAACGATTTAAAATGACCGAACGCTTGGGGAGACTTCAATGAAGGATGCCTAGAGCAAACTCAAGGTGATGTGAGCGCAGAAGCTATGCGTTTGAAAACTAGCAACGAAGGGTTGAAGAACTAAGAACACACTGCAAGAAAGCATGCCCGAAGCACACATTCCACCTGAAGACTGCATGTTACACAAATTAGGAACTAGGTGTCAGAGTACCCAGCTCGAAACCAAGAGCCACACTAAGCTACTGCCTTGTTCTGAACCTTCCAGAAAGAGAAGGTTCGGCCACAACAGGCCAGACCACACGACCATACCATTGCCTGGCAGTTGGGCAACTATCTGTCTCCTTTCAACTCACATCTGTCAGGTTTTATGTTCGTTTATTGGAGGCGTCACCATTGACTAACAGGTGTTGTTTTTTTTGCACTACACAAAGACAGGGCCACCAGGGCACAGGTCAAAGATCCGATTTGGCGGTTGCGATGGCAAGTCCAAATTGATGATGCTACCTGTGTTTCATTCCCCTTCACCGCATGAGCATCGCAAGCGAAACGCAAATCAAGACGACCTCTCCAGGTTGCCATCGAACATCTTCTGGATCTCTGGCTGTCTCTGCAGAACCGTCTGCGCCTTTCTTTGCACTGCTGTTGAACGGCTGCTGCCAGTTGGATTTGACAATCGCACAACCTCTGCACCAAGGATATGCCGGTTACGAGTTGGAAGTGATCCCGAGCAAGCGCTTGCTTCCGCTCCCTGCATGCTGCGTGTTTCATGCCGCGACATGACGGAAACAGAAGAGGCAGTTTTGCCAAGTACCCGACATTCTCCGACTGAACAACGCCCGGATTGTACTCTGAAGGATGTGAAAACGATTCAGTTTGCGATTCATCCCATGTCACAAATTCTACACTGCCATTTCAGCTTGCCATCTCGGCTTCTGACCTCCTCTGCAAGCGTCTCTGCGAGCCTGCACAGCTGTGGTTGTTGATGGTTGTGGTTGTTGGTAGCTGCTAGGCCCACTGGAGCCTTGATAAAGAGATGTCTGCAACGTGGTGGGCTTCTGCCAGCCAGTGAAAGACCTCAGCTACGGAATGTTCAGTCGAGTTGGGCATAGTTGGACATGTCGGGGAAGGTCATCCGTTTGAAGGTTACCCTTTGTGAAGCGGTACCTGTGCTGTTTTGGAGTGCCAATCGAAACCTCATGAGGATCCAGTTTGGCTATCTTTTTCCTGGAATTCTACGAGATGGCAACAAAAGCAAATCTACGGAACTGTTCAGGAAAACCTGAGAGAAAATCTATGGCTTCAATTTTTTTTGTTCACGGAACTGTTCAAGAAAATCTCCCATGTTCAGGAATTCGCGGACCACAAAATTTCTGAGATCCAGCTGCAAGTGGGGCGCGACTCGGCGCCCCCACGACTTCAGCAGCCTCCTGTTGATAGCCGGCCTTCCGAGCGGCCAGCTGCAGCTCCTGCCGTCACCCAAGTACTGCACGAGCATCGCATCTTTCTGCTTGGTCAAAATATGCGAAAATGGTTGGTTTCCAACTGTTTCCAACTGTTTCCAACTGTTTCCAACTGTTTCCAACTGTTTCCAACTGATCAAGGGGACACTCTTTGGAAATTCGAGCCGTGGTATCGTATCCCAACCACTGGAAGCCCACTAAAGAGCTCCTTCAAGTTGATGGTGCCAGTCCCCTGGTTGTCAAGGGCGTAGAAGCTCTCTGCAATCTGCAAGAAATGCCTCCGCAAAACAGGATGGTCTTCCTACAGTTGATGACTCATCCTCCACGCACTTGCCTTCGTCAATCGATGGTGATGAATTGTATTCTGTTGTATTGTCAGTGGCAAGTCCAAGTTTTGGAATTAGTTGCTCACCCAATCTCAGACAAAGGTACCATTTCAATGAAGGTACAGTATGCTTGCGATTGAACTTTGCTGAAGACCTCAAGTCGTTTAGTCTTCCAATGATTTGGTGGGAGAAATATCATACGAAGCAACATCTTACATCAACACTGGGACTTCTACCGTAACGATAAACATCAAACCTTCCCTGCAACCTCAAAGCGATTCTCCATCATGGCATCAACATTGTCTATTTCGTGGCCAGCCCTTCAGACGAACAGTTCTTGGTTTGCCCCAGGAAATCCACATATATAAATGCCGTAGAAGTCTCAATGTCAAGATGTGCTACATCAAGGGTGCTTTCATATGAATAGTTGGTCTGATCAGAGTGATCAACATGGCAAGTTCACCGCAAGGCGGGCTTACAGCAAGGTAAAGCTGCCCATTCAATGAATGATTGACAATGATTTATTCATATACATACATATATATATATATATACATATATTGACAGTAGTACTAATGATATTGACACATATGATGTCATAACGCTTGATTATGAAATTATGAATAAATCATGAATCATACAATAATGATACCGTAAATCGATGCACGGATTCAGATCCGTCAGATTCAGTGCACATTCGTAACTGCTCCTGATCGCTCGCTGAGGCCCCGTGCCCATCATCCAAAAATCTAGCCAAAAAGCGCCCGAAGAGTCGCTTCGCCAGCGGTGAGCGACAAAACTTCTGGGAGCGAAACGTGAAGCGCGTGAAGCCCAGCGAGTCCAAACCACCAAGGCATGGGCAGTGATTCCGACGGCATGGGCGGAGCAAAACATCCAAAAACCACAACTTGGAATCAAGATTCACCAAACATCCAAACTTCAAATGTTGATTGAAACTGATGTTTGATGATGCTTGAAATCTGGAAAGTGGAAACTCTGCAAACAAATCCAAGCTGATGAATCTGATGTGCATTTGCAAAGTGGAATCGTGCCGTCTCGTTGTGTCAAGCTACAGGACCCTGCTGTCACTCTCAACATCCACTTCTGTCCTCAATCTTTTCAAAGACCTTCGTGGCACCTGGTGGTGGGCGCCATCGCCTAGCACCGGTGAAGGCTTTCAGAAATCCTTTCATGGCAGTTTGAAGATGTGGAAAAAGAACGTGGATTTCGTAAGTTTAAGATTAGGATTTCTTTAGAATCGTGGTCGATGCAGGAGGTGCAAGGCAGCATCTATAACATCTGTAAGAATCCAATATTGATATGCCTCTGGGTCAATGTGAACCACTGGTTTGGTCATTTATTGTTTGTGCAATGTTCACCAGTAGGGTTTTGACGACTTCTGACCTACAATCATTTTCGGATCCACAAATTGCAAAATTCACTGGCACACTGCTCTCACAGCTCACACTGAATTGGTGGTTCCAGTCCTCTGACTACCACAAGGTACTCAAAACAACGAGTGTACCGGTGGGCAAAATGAATGAAATTTTGAAGTGCATGCTGTGTAGCCAAAAAAAATGAGGATGTAAGCCAAGACGCATGAGATTGTGGTGAAATTTGATCATACTTCATCCTTCCTTGATTCCCTGATCGGGTATTCCCACAATGCTTTCTTTCAACTAGCAAGACAAATGGTATGATGATGGATGATGTGGGTGCCTCAAGGTACCTCCAAAGCCAATTTCTTTGTTTATAGAAACCCTTGACTGTTTCGGGGTACAAAAATCACTAGCCATCAACTGCTGGGATGCACCTTCTGATCCACTCATGACGCAGGACCCTTGAAGCAGTCAGCCGCTTCTCTGCATTGGCTTCCTAGCGTGCGGTTGCAGCGTCCAAAAGTAGGCAGAACATGGCAGATCATCTACATATGTGATCATGTTTGGTAACATTTGGTCTAAAGGGAAGCAAAAACTATCAAAATTTGTCAAAAACTCATGGTGCCCGAGGCTGTCCAGAAGACCCTCTATCAGAGACTTTGCTTCTGGATCAACCTGGCGCTTTCGATGCGCGGTTTGGCAGGATTGGATCTGTGGAACAGTGTGTTGGTCCAAAGTCTTGAAATGTCTTAAGCAGACTTGAGTCTTAAACAGACTATTCCACACTTCTGCAATTTTTGGGTTCCAAAAAATGCCGAAGCCAAAGATAAATAGATGTCGAAGGAGCATCATCAATTGCCAGCGTGAAGGTCCACTTCTTGCTCTGGGCCTGCACCATCTGTAAGTCAATGACTCTGACCGCAAATCAGCTCGAAATCATTCATAGCATACTGTAGCACATGTGTGTGGCCGACTACAAACCATGCTGTAGGCAATTCCTGATGTCTATGTTCCAACCAGTTGCCCGGAGGATTCACAGACCACGCAGGTTGTTTTCATCCCGACATTTCAAGAGTCGCATTCTGCTGGACTTTGAGCAGTGAAGCTTCACTGTACAGCTCTCGAGTCTTTCCTCCAAGAGCCCTACTGGTTGGTGGTTTCAATCAATAATTACAAGGGATAATAAAAAATGTTTAAAACCACCAGCCAGCCTACTTATCCCGACTTTCGGCCCGTCTCAGCAGCCAAATACAAACGAAAAATGTCAGGAGCATTACCAAATGCCACCTGGGCTGCCAGCTGCACAGGAAGTGTCTGTTTCTGCATATGCGACTCCTTCAGACTGAGGACTTTGCCCACGAACCTGGCGCCGGAGCAGTTGCCAAGATGGATGGATGGATGGATGGATGGATGGATGGATGGATGGATGGATGGATGGATGGATGGATTTCTTTTTTGGCGTCGCAAATACCATATATGTCTGCCCAACAGAAACCTTCAATTCGCAAGCCGTTGCCGCAGCAGGCCGTGACTTCATTGCGCCGCCCTGGCCTCTTCCAGGTGATGCAAGCCGCGCTGCGAGTGCCACAGCCCTGGTTTCCATTCACGAAGAAAGGCTCGCACGGCACAAATGGCCTCGCGATTGCAATGTGCGGTGCCCAAACGATCAAAGCTCAAAAGTATCACCAGGCTGGTCTTCACCCAACACTAACAAAATAGAAGCGTTTTTTGGAATGTAGCAGACTTATGACTGGCGAAGGGAAGGGGAACTGAAGTTTGTCGGCGGAATTGAATGGTGATGCATTTCAACAGGTTTGGCACAAGTTCCAGTGATCATGTTCGATTGATTTTGGTCAAAGTTTGCAGTAGTTTGTAACGATGGTTACCAAGCATGGTCAATGACACGGGATAAGAAGCAACAAATTCGGGTCGCAAGACAATGGGAAAATCAGTACAGAGGTAACTCACACCACCGGCACAAAGCTGCAAGCACATGTCCAGGGTGGTTCCCATTTGATGAATCAAGAACATAGAAGGAGCCAGGCCTCACCTATTGCCGAATCGATGTTTCCGCAGCAGGTCCCCTCAAATGTCTTTTTGCTAAAACTCCAGCGACCAAGGTGGCGTTCTGGTTGAGGATAGCCGCATTTTGCAATGACTGAGAGAGCCAGCAGTTTGGATTCTCGTCTCAGGGGTTTGCAATAGAAGATCCCAAAGTAACCAATGAACGTTTCTGAACTACACCTTTGTAACCTTCCATGCTTCATTGTATATTGAGACAAATGGTACGTAGCCCTTGAAACGATATTCAAACCATTTCAAACCAGCCATTTCCACAGAATGTTGCAACGAAACTCCTCTGCAAAGACAAGATATGGTGACACTTGGACCCCGCACCGTCGCAAAACTCAGCAGCCCTGGTAGGAGTAGAAGGCCTGAAGTGGGTCTTTGGAAAACCACCTGCAGAAGTCTTGGTAAATCCACGTCATGTGAATGAAATGCATTTTGCACCGCCAACATCACCTTGATAGTTGTGTCTGTACGGGACTCCATTTCAGCCTTGCATACTGACATTGATCTACCTGCACCAGCAACACGGGTACATTGTCCCGAGTCTCTGCATCCAAGCTATGCGCACACCAGCAACACGGGTACATTGTCCCGAGTCTCTGCATCCAAGCTATGCGCAACATTTCGAATTGACGACAGCATCAGGTCTGCTGAAACCGCTCACTCTCGCAGGCAGCTTATGCCAAAGTGAACCTGTTGCTGCCAGGGCTGCAAAACTGGAGGCCATGATCTCCATCAACAGGGGACTTTCCTGGACACCCACACTTGTTCATCGTCATTTGCAGCATGGCGCCTGCAAGCCGTCCAAATTTCCCTTTCTTTCCGAGAGGTGTCCTGGATTTGAACAAGGCATCAGCGGAAGGATGCAAGGGGTGTTTTCCATGCCAATGGCTTCAACTATGCAGATTGGCAATGAAAGCAATCCCTGGATTTGTTGTATGGAAGTTGCTTTGTTTCCTCAGCCTCTCCTTGTCGATGAAAGTGCGGAAAATGTCTTCATTCAGCATCAGGCCTGAATTGCAAATGGCAATCAAAAAAATCAAGATCTACTTCATGCCTGGCACCATAGATTGGTAGATTGACAGGTTCAGCGCTTCTCTCTCCGCCTTCCGGTTTCACTTGGTCGGAGAGCGCCTCCAAACACCCAAGGCAATCAAATCGGCTTTGCGCCAATTAATACGAATGTACATGTGTTTGTATGTTTGTTGATATCATTGAAAAAAGTACAGAAAATGTTGGTGTTCCAGATCTCTGCCAATCTGGAAAATCAGCCTCCGTACTCAAAGTAACCGCGGGAGCATCTTCAAACGGCTCGAGGTCCTGGGCAATCGACGGCTATCGATGGCAATCGGCTGAACTGCAGCAGCTCCGAAAGAATTTCTCTGCGAAGGTCCTTCATACACAGCGATTTTCGATGACAAATCATAAGTCCAGTGTTATGGAAACAAGCAGTACCAGAGCTCTGGCTCTTGGCATGTCTTGCTTTTGAAATCATCCGAATCCAATCCAGGCTTTGGAAATATAATCAAAGCGAATCTCGTTCTGTATTCTAAATCCAACGTTTTGTATTCTACAATTCTGCAATTGGATCCTACCCAAAATGAGCCATGCCGATGTACAATTGCTTTCCTGGCCCTTTGCCCTTCTTGCCTGCGCCGCAGTGGGGGCCCTCCAGAGCAGCTCGCGCTCTTTGCGAGAGTCCTGACACGGCCAAGCCAAGGCCAGGTGAAAAAACGCATAACTGGAACGATGGGTCGCAGTAAGTAAGGAAAGATGTGTTACTTACTGCGACCCATCGTGCCCTGTACTAAAAACGAATGGTCACTGTCTTCTGCATCGTCTTGCATTCGTTTCGCACACGCACTCTTCCCCTGCTTGGTTATCACAAATGGTCTACCAGTCCACGTACCAGGAGAGCAAAAACTCACTCCTTTTGGACTGAGATTAAGAATCGTTGATTCATTAGAACAAATATGAACAAGTTGAAGTACTCAGTGGAATTCTAGTTGAAGTTCTGTAGATTGAAATGTGTCACAAGCATCAAACAGCATCAGTTCCTGCCTCTCGAACTGTGTCTGGAACTTCCGCTGACTTCACTGTGGTGCCGGGGTCGGAAAACTGCACTGATGCCTCAGGCGCTTGGCTGATTTAGCGCTGGGTAAGACAAAATGTTGGACGCAGGCGTGTGAGAGCGGGGTGGACGAGACAAGAAACCCCATTGACCCAGTAAGTCACGACTGGTGTGACTGCATGACAGATGGGCTTTGTTTAGAAGTGAACCCTGGAATGTATACATATATATATTATTATATATTTATGTACGGTACGTACATACATTTCTTTCAGACTACAGTATATGCGTCGATACAGCCTAATCTTGTCTTGAACCCATATTTCCTGATTGGACACATCCATATCTGTTTGTACTTCGGAAAAACCCATGACATACCCATACACATATGACCATTGATATACTTTATCAATCACCACCATGCTGTATCCATATATAAATACATGAACTTTGACAAAAGTTGTCGTAAAAAAACACCAAGGATACTGGCATTGGATATGATCCGCCATCTCCACCTGTCCTGGAACCCCCGACCTCCGGCATCTGCCGCATGTCCGGCATCGGCACCTCGGGCGAAGCCGTCTTGACTTCCACCGGGGCGTCCGCCGTCTCATGCACCATCCCGGCCTGGGTTTGGAGTGGATCCAAGCGGTTGATTGTTATGTATATAAATGAGTTTTGAATATATACATAATATATACATATATGTATAATTTTTAAAGATGTGTAAATTTGTACATAACTAGAACGATGGGTCGCAGTAAGTAAGGAAAGATGTGTTACTTACTGCGACCCATCGTGCCCTGTACTAAAAACGAATGGTCACTGTCTTCTGCATCGTCTTGCATTCGTTTCGCACACGCACTCTTCCCCTGCTTGGTTATCACAAATGGTCTACCAGTCCACGTACCAGGAGAGCAAAAACTCACTCCTTTTGGACTGAGATTAAGAATCGTTGATTCATTAGAACAAATATGAACAAGTTGAAGTACTCAGTGGAATTCTAGTTGAAGTTCTGTAGATTGAAATGTGTCACAAGCATCAAACAGCATCAGTTCCTGCCTCTCGAACTGTGTCTGGAACTTCCGGTGACTTCACTGTGGTGCCGGGGTCGGAAAACTGCACTGATGCCTCAGGCGCTTGGCTGATTTAGCGCTGGGTAAGACAAAATGTTGGACGCAGGCGTGTGAGAGCGGGGTGGACGAGACAAGAAACCCCATTGACCCAGTAAGTCACGACTGGTGTGACTGCATGACAGATGGGCTTTGTTTAGAAGTGAACCCTGGAATGTTGCAAATGTATACATATATATATATATATATTATTATATATTTATGTACGGTACGTACATACATTTCTTTCAGACTACAGTATATGCGTCGATACAGCCTAATCTTGTCTTGAACCCATATTTCCTGTTTGGACACATCCATATCTGTTTGTACTTCGGAAAAACCCATGACATACCCATACACATATGACCATTGATATACTTTATCAATCATCACCATGCTGTATCCATATATAAATACATGAACTTTGACAAAAGTTGTCGTAAAAAAACACCAAGGATACTGGCATTGGATATGATCCGCCATCTCCACCTGTCCTGGAACCCCCGACCTCCGGCATCTGCCGCATGTCCGGCATCGGCACCTTGGGCGAAGCCGTCTTGACTTCCACCGGGGCGTCCGCCGTCTCATGCACCATCCCGGCCTGGGTTTGGAGTGGATCCAAGCGGTTGATTGTTATGTATATAAATGAGTTTTGAATATATACATACCAGTAGTACCGCACAAGGCGGTGGCGGAAGTTTCCAAGATAGGAGCACTATAGGAGTGTGCAGTTGTGGTTGCGACGATTGATTGTCCGAGGGATGGTACAAGATTTTATGTTAAAAATTTGCTTCGCGCGCAGGTAGCGTGCCAGTTTTGAGAATCATGAGTCATCAAAAGTGCTCCGAACATGTAGTGTTTTTACGATTTTGACTTCCAAATGTGCTCGGCACCTAGGTTCTTCAACGATTTTGAACGTGGAATCCTCTAAAAGTGCTCCGAGCATGCAGTGCTTTTACGATTTTGACTTCCAAATGCGCTTCGCGCCTAGGTTTTTTCACGATTTTGCAAGTTGCAACTTCCAAAAGTGCTCCGAGGCTGACATGTTTTTACGATTTTGACTTCCAAATGTGCTTCGCGCCTAGGTTTCTTAACGATTTTGCAAGTTGCAACTTCCAAAAGTGCTCCGGCGCTGACATGTTTTTACGATTTTGACTTCCAAATGTGCTTCGCGCCTAGGTTTTTTAACGATTTTTGCACACACCTTCCGCCACAGTGGTCCGCACCCGCCGCTTTAGCGAGGTACCCTTCTGGCCCCTCATGATGCACAAAACCTTGCAAAACACAGCATTTCGCGACTTTCCTAACATTTTGGCGCACTCGCACTCTCATCTTTCTCACATCTCTTCTTTCTCACATCTGCATAGGCGATCTACCCTAGCTGAGTTGTCCATATTGTCGGAAGTTAGACTTCTAAACTTCCTTCGAATATATACATATATGTATAATTTTTAAAGATGTGTAAATTTGTAAAACATATTATTGCATCACGTTGCTTAAGGAAAAAAGCAACGGATACAGTATTTACATCCGTATTGGATGGACGCATACGTCTACGGACTTGGATAGCTACGGGATATGCGTTTTTGTTGAGAGTCTCGTCAGGTTCTTTGGCCATGGCTTGAACAATTGATGCCTTCAGGAAATTGTTCTGCAAGCAACAAGTTGATTGCGACAAGTCTTGAACAAGTATCAACAAGATTGTCGACCTCTAATCAGCAAGCTCTCGACCATCCCCTATATTTAGATGTATTATCACGATATCAATATTTGGAATCATCCCATGTATTATCAATATTTTCTTAGAACCCTTCGCCCGCCGAACCCAGAACACTGCGTTCTGAACGCGCGTTCTGAACGCAGCAACCTAAAAAGGATTTAGAAAAAGGATCCAAGTTTATTGACACTTCGAGCCTTGAATTCAAGACATGTTCCAGATCAACAGAATGTTAGAATCACAGTTGAGTCAGGACATGTTCTGAAGTTCAGCAAGCCCAGTCGTTTTTTTTCTAGCCCTCCAAAAGGATGATCAGGCTGCGCAAGCTAGTACCGGAACCAGAAAACCTTTTTTTGCCCCCTGGAAAAAGGATCTGTGGTACCCATGAAATAGATAATGGCTGGATTCTTTTTTGAGCGCCGGGTAAAAGGATTTAGGTTTCCAACACTGAAGTTCAGCATCTGACATGGCTGGCTGCAAGCTTCGAAACGAATGAAGACGCGAAAAACCTTTCTGGTAACCTTCGAAAAAGGATTCTGGATCTCAATGTAGACTGATTTCACAGATAAACCTAAAAAAGGATGCTGCGCAAAAAAGGATTTAGCCGGAACGCGCGTTCCGGCACGCGCATTCTGGGAACGCGTGTTCTGAAAGCCGGCCCGCACGATCCAAGTGATCTAAGTTGAGTATCAAGATTCCACATGGTATCAAAATGGTATATCCCATGGACTTTCAAATAGCACTGGCATCAAAATATGCATGGTATCAACATGGCATGTTCGATATATTTTAAACTGCTGCTTTTTCGCGGTTGCATGTCATGCATACCCGTTAGTTGGGTATCAATATCCAACGTGGCATAATCAATGGAATCAAGGATTAACCGATATAACATCCTCTATAGCTCTCGGCATATCAATGGTATGTCAATGGTATTTGAATATCCAACTATGGCATGCATTTTCAGTATGTTAGTTATACCATTATACCATTATTGGATATGTTTCGGGTACATGCAACCGTTGGCACATCAAAATGGTATGCCAATGATATATGAACCGCACAGAAATGGGATCGAACCATATTTTTGATAATACATATATATATATATATATATAAAACCAATAATCTAGAACAAGTTAAAAACACACTTTTTGAACTGTGCAGTGGGACAGTGGAATCTAAGCGTGTGTTTCGCGGAGCTGGGTCAGTGTGGTGCCTCTGCCCTTTGACGCTATCAGTTGACCCTTTGACCCCACCGGGCCCCACCTTCTTCTTGCGAGGCTTGGTCTTTTTGCCTTTGGCGGCCTCGCGGCAGCGAGGGATACAAAATGGGAGCAAAAGATGTTGAATTCCTTGGGTGAACACCTAAACAAAACGGAACATGTGATCCTTGTTGGAATGCTCACCTATGATCACCAAATTGCAAGCCTGAGAGCCAGCTGTGGCCAGCTAGAATTCAGCTACTATAAGGTCAGCTTTACGATTTGGTACCCTTGGACCATCGTGACATGCAACATTTTCGCATCAGCTGCAATGCCAGAGACTTCATGGTGACAAGATGTAACTATTCTTTTCCGGTATACTGAATAGTTGATGATTAGAGGAGGTCAGAGGGATTCCAGGCTTGATGCAAAAAATAAATACTCTTATATACAGTCTCTTACATACTTTACATGACATTCCATTGCATCAGATTACATTGATATGTCACGTCATGTAACATTCCATCACATCACATTATTTAAATTGCATTACGTTCCATGACATTGTTGCAAATAGATAACATATGCAAAGATCTAGACAAATCAGATAGACTCAGACTTCTTTCATGTATATTCGTACATATCGCAATGAATACAAGCGGTATACGCTATGCTGCTATGCTTTGTAATCCTGCCAGAAAATTAAAACCCCCTCCATCCCCAGATTTGTCCTGCCCGTGAAGCTGCCAATTTCCATCGCGCTTAGAAGCGCTATGATCCAAGCAGCATGCTTATGGTTGGTGCAGTTGATCAACTTTCAATACAATACATATAAACCGATCTGATAAATTGCAATGGTCAACAAACCAACCTATCAACTACACACCACTAATACTAAAAACAACTATTGCGTTCAGTTTGATGACCACTGTAGTCAGTCGTAATCACCAACCCGTCAACTCGAATCAATTAGAATCATACTTATGAACCAATCAACAATAGTAAGCATTGACCGTTTGGGTTGACATGGTTGTTGTTCAAATTGTTCATGGATAACAACCCCAGATATAGATTGACAAGCACTGACATAAACCTATCAACAAGTGAGGAATGGAAACTCCCGCTATTCTGACCCATGATGCAGAGATGTCAGAAGCGATTCTTGCAGTCTGCTATCACAATACACATGTAAAAGATTCACGCAACGAGTAATAATAATCATCAACCAAGCCGTTGTCATCCCATATTTGTTTGGTTGTATACGGTTGAATCATATACTCGCCAGCCACCCAGGTATGGCTCCCAGGGCTCAATTTTCAAACCCAACGGTTGAGCTTCACTGCCACCCACGTGTGCCTGGGAGCTATCCGTCTCCAAAATCATCGCCTGGGAGCAGGAATGAAGCACCTGGACACCGGGTTCTTCAACTGCTTGGTTGTCATTACCAAATCGTGCGGGTCAGGAATGAAACTGATTGTCATTTCAGAAAAGGACAAAAACCTGCGGTTTCAGTGATTGTCATTTCTGCCCTTGACTCAAAGTGAAATGCCATCATTTTGCGAGGCTATATACCCGCGCGCCAGTTTGGGATCGAATTCCTACCAGAGGTCAAACTGTGACAGCTGATCATTTGAGGATGGGTAGTGCCATGATGTTGTCCTTGACTTGTTTCTCACCTCCGGGTGTCAGATTCTTTTCGTTCGTCAAGTTGGATGAGTGCTTTTATGCGCAAGTCGTTGGTTCCGTAGTCCCCCTGTGGTGAAAGCAGGGCCTTTCTACGTTTGGGCGTGATGAAAGCATTGTGGAGCATTGTGGCACACGTGCCATTTCCACACGTCCATCGCCTTCAAGGGAAACAATGATTCTGGAAGGACCTGTTGCGGCGACGGGTGCCAGTTGGTTCAAGGAATATGCCGCCCACATCCAGCCACAGCTGCTTGTGGAATTCTTTTGGGCCAACGTCGCTACGCTTGTTGGAGCTTGCATTTGTTTTGAAAATGGGCGTGCCTTGCCCGACAAGCGCAATTCACCGCTGCCCCCGGCCTCGCGAGCGCTTCAAGCAGAATCGGACGGAACGTGGCAGAAGCATTTCTATGTTGACGAATTGGATTGAAACAATGAAGCCTTTCACGCTTGAGCCTGTGAGGCGGCCCCCGGCAGCCGTTTTCCTCGCTTGTTAACTTCTTTTTTTTCTTTCTTCGGACGTGAACCAACATGTCCAAGTTTGTAGTATTGTTTCAGTAGTGACGCGGCCACAGGCCGAGCCGGCCGTTAATGTGTTTCCGGTAGCTGCATGGAAGCCGGCAGGAGTCAAACTCCACCTGCTGTGCATCTCTTGACGTTACCGAAGTTGGTTGCATCACAGTATGCAATCTGTTGGACCATTCTGCCCTGCGCTTAGCCGGGCAATGGACTTGGAACCCGTGCGTAATATATACCCGCGCGCCCATTTTGGTTGCTGATGAACCATCGTTGGTCCTGATCAATCAATTAAGATTCTTTTGTTCCAAAAAGTCGTCAATTACCATCAGATGACAGTAAGCAAAACCAAAAAGTTGTCATGTTTATTCATAACTCCATTCATGCCAACCATCATGGATTGTCCGTCAACTACTCAATAATGTTTCGTTGAACACTTTCATCACCCATCAAACAATCATCATCCATCAATGATTCACCATCAATCCTCACCGTCAACCATGCACTGGCACTGGGATGGAACCCGACCCATGTGTTCACAAACGCACCAGGTGTTTCCAGGTATCACAAGAAAGCAATCCAGGCAGCCTCCACCAACAGCCCTCCGGATCCCAAGGCGAGCACCTCCAACTCTTCGACAGTGAACTCGTGGGCCATCTTTGGCGCATCCGGAGTCGGCAAGCCACCGGACTAGCCGAGAAAAACGCACGTTTTGTGTCCCAAGTGAACTCGATAATTTCCGCACATATACACAAGGTGGCATTGTTGAGATAAATGGTTGAATAATGGGTTGATATTGATGTGTGCATACACAAAAACAAAAACACATGGGACACCAGCAACAATCCCAAGACATATGGCCACAAATTCAGGGCCTCCAAAAGCCCGGATCGTCAATGGATGTCAACAGGAGATGGATGGTTTAACTGTATAGTGAATTCAAATGACCCACAAATTGAAAAACATAGTTAGTTTCGGTATCGTTCCAGGACCATCAAAACCCACCTTTTTATAGTATTTTACTAATATATCACCATAATATATTACCCGTAATTGCGAGCCAAAAACCTACCTTTTTTTCATGGTTTGAGGCAGTCCTTCGGCTTCCCCCGCAAAGTTCCACTGGTCTTTGCCGCCTGTCGCTGCACTGGAAAAACCAAGGATGATGCGTCCATGCAGGTCAAAACCAATAGCCCATAGAAACAATACTAACATCAAGGGATGATTTTGACAATTGTATGTGTTTGGGTCGAAAAGCCTGCGTGGCCCAGTCATTAAGAAGCCATTGTGGGTCATTAAGATTCGAATTTCTTTGGCCAAGAACCAAAAAAATCCGTGGGGGTTCCGGGGTCGGCCCCTCCTGACCTTGTGGTTCGCAACCAGATTCGAATTTCTTTGGCCAAATGCCGTGACCTGATGGGTCCTCTTGGGTGCTCTCAAGGCAAATGCCTGCAGCATCGCCGGAGGTTGCAAGAACCTGTCAGTGTCTCGACTATATTGAGCGGCCTTTCCGTTGCCAGGGATATGTATCGCTACGAAGTCTGCAAGCACGGGGTTTCCCAGTTGAAAGCTTAAGGTTTGAGCTGGGCCACCTAATCCGCTTTCCGCTTGTGGTGCAACCCAGCCCCTTCCACCTTCCTGTAGTCTGGCCCATAGAGTTCTTCTAGGAGCCAGTGACGGGTCTGCTTGCATGCCTGCTCCACAGCCATCAGATCTTCACAAACCAGGAACCAAAAAATTGGAAGCGGGTTTCCACTGGCCTCCTCAAAGATCCTGTAGCAGTGCGCGAGGTGGTCGATTTCACCTTGCAACAGGAGAAACTAGTTGAGGGGCGTATGAATTTGCTGGAAGAAAGGGTGTATGTGCGATGTGCGTGAGGTCATGAATGGGGAGGGTGTGAGCACACTGGCGACAGATCTGATTTGAAGTTGCACGCCGGAAAGGTCACCAACCAAGGTTTATTGAAATAACTGGCCCATCTAAATGGTCGGGATTCAGATATCGCTGTCCATTTAAAATAATGGAAAATCAATCCCTATCGTTCAAATGGACAGCGGTACATATCGTTCAAATGGCTCGGCTTTGGACCGGAGTCGGCAGAGTAGCGCCCACATCGGCTGACAGCCTGCCCGGCCGCCATCGGACAAGGACTTGCTGTGACAAGTAGTTCAAACGACTGGGTGTGGGATGACCCGGCACAAGGTTCAAAGAATTCCAACATTTTTGGTAGTAGCCAAAACGCGGGGGATTATGGCTAGCGAATTACTGTGGTGGCCTCTTCTTCCGTCATATTCAGTGATCAACTTCCAACTTGCTATGACCAATTGCAAATGGGTATTTCCATTAATGGGGGTACCCCCAAAGTTTACCTACTAAAACTGATCGGTTTTGGTTGATTAGTAGGTACCACCAATATCGGAAATACCATGAAATACCTAACTTCCAATTGCGAAAGCAGTCACCTCTTTGCCGCCCTCATCGTAGCAGGCACGCATCTCGGGGTGGCTCAAGATCTCATAGGCCTCCAATCGAGTGAGGCGATCCCCTTGGATCCCAAGATCAACCCGGGATCACGGGCTTTTGATGACCAGATCCATGGGGTGGTTTGAGTGGTTTGAGTAAACCATGGCAAACATGATCATAAATATATCGTGCATGAATCCTATGGTGTAGTAAAGGGGTCTGATAATGTTGTTTTTACTTTCTTTTGGCGAAATTCCTACCGTGATTAACAAGCCATCAATTAAATCCTGGGCTGACCATAATGCCATCATTCCATACCACCAAACTCTTGTCATATACCATAATAGGGTATACAGCATGATGAAGCCATCTGAATACGCCGCGCCTCGCCAAGAGCTTTGAATTTCGATTCTGCTTCTTCCTGGCACAACTAGGGACTGGAGCCATCACAGCAAGCATCTCACAGCGTTTCACGCCGCCTTGTTGTTTGGATTCTTATCTGGATGCCAACGCAAGGCTTCCTGCGCCGAACAAGCTATGCTGGAAAGCTTGACACGTGGAATGGGCACCTTTGGGCACCTTGCTGCAAGCTTCAGACCACAACTCTCAGAGTGAGGACAAGGCCTTCTTATAAGCAGTCTTGATGTCAGCTTGCGTGGCCTGCCGGGTTACCTCAGTTCAACTTCTGCATGAAAAACCAGCGCGGCTGGGAAACTTCTGAGCCAAAGGCCCCCAGGATCAAATAGTAGTCGGCTTGAGCCATTTTGCGCACTTCGCGAAAGCTAACTGTCGTCTTGACCCCTTGACCCATAAAGCGATGAAATTGGCATTGACGACTTTGGAGTCGTGACATGACCACATGTTCAGGGTTTTCACCTCAAAGGATTGCTGCTGTGTTTGCCTTAAGCTCCTGTTGTTTGGTTTTCGTTTTTTTCCAGGAGCTAGCTTTGAGCTGCAAAGCACTCCCAGCATTGCATTCAAGCAGCTTCAAGCATGATCAAGGCTCGTGAGACTTGGTTTTTCTGCTCTCATTGGGTTGCTCATAATAACCCCAATCATGAGCTACGTTCTCACCGTCATTGCAAGGCATCATGTTCCACTGCCACCTGCTACTGGATATTGTCAAATTTAAATCGGATCACTAGGGACCTGCGATTGATGGGTTAGCCAAGCCTGCCGCACCCAGCACATTGCGCAGCTTGCCAGACTTGCGCACACCAAGGGGAAAGAGCCGCAACGCCTAAGCTACTATGCCCGGCCTAGTTTCAACCGATTGGAAAAATAAAATCAAATCACAAAACAAAACGCATTCAAATCAAAAAACCAAACACACTTGCTTCATCTCTCTTCTTCTCCCTTCCTCTTTTGGAGTGCAGAAACTGTGAGCGGGGAAATCTGGACTCGTTTTGAGGGCCGAACCTCGGACCCAATGCCTGCCGTCACGCCCAGCATGGGGCACACCTGGGCTCCGATTCACGGTGCCGATTCCCATTGGACCCTGCTTAAGGCTGGAGCGATTCGCAGGCACTGCGGAAAAGCCTTGGCAACTGATGGTGGGAATGAGTTCTGTTGCATGAGTGGCCTGTCCTAACTTGCTCAAGTTTCAGCATCATTCCTGCATGTTTCTGCTAGTGTTCTAGATTCTAGGTTGCGAACTATAATATGAATGATGGATAATGATGCGCTCTTGAAAAAACATGTAGACTTCTGTTCCGCAGCATGTTTGACTTGGAGGAAGCCCTGTTACTGTATATGAGATTTCAGCAGGGTGTCCTTCGCATTCGGGATGAACATGACATTATGTTCGGCATGTCCTGTATTACATACATGTTCCTTTGTTGGTGGATGATCTGCTTCAAGAAGAGCCTGGCAAATTCAGTTTCAGTCCTACCTCCATTCCAAGCAACCACCAAAGATGGAAGTGATGCCGAGTAGAAGTGGTATGCTGCCTGTGTTGGAATCTCTGACGAAATCAGGCTGTCCCATACGGGAGTTCTACAGAAGTGTATAGTCTCCTGGATTTACTGCACTTTGCTGTCACTTAGTGATGCATGGTAATCTAACATGATCTAACAACTATAGCGCTTGACTACTTTACAAAAGATCTTTAAACTGTAGAGTCTCTTCAAATTCACCTCCCGTCACTGTCTCACTCAAAAGTGCCAGCTCACCAAAACTCTCTCGCCTTTGGCACACCAAAATCGAAGACAATCAGCTCTGTTGCGACCTTAGACAGGACTTTTCGCAGTGCTGAAACTATCTGAAACAGAGAACAAGGAAACTTCAAGGAAACTATTGCAAAATTCCCAAAAGCATGTCGGGCAGATGATCAAAGAGAAAAACTGCCTGGATTTGAGCCACGGCCCAGGTGGTGAAGCAACGAATGTGGCTGGATGACACATAATTCCCAGATTCAACTCACCAGCATTCGCCAGCTGCCACTGGGGATCCTGACAATTCCTGCCATGTATGCAATGCACAGTGCTGCAAATGAAGATCCAGGTCGAAGGATTCGAAGTGAACTGCCCTGTTTGTCGGTCCTGCTGAGATGAAGGGTGGACCCAACCAACGAATTCTGTTGGCATCTGAACTTAGCTTAGTCTTCATATGTCTTCCTGCTTTTTATAGATCATGTTCTACGAATTCCAAAATTATAGAACATAATAGATGTTTGTTGAGTTTGTCACATATTCTTGCTGTGTTCCCATCGTTGAACCAGGCTCGGCCTTTACCAAACAAGTGAAATCACAATGGAAAACCGAAAACCTTCAAGTCGACTCAATGCTCCTCGAAACCGCCTGGCGAGGTGCAGCCGTGTGAAATGAAACGTTCACCCAATCATGATCGATCTTTAAGGAAGGGAAACTACCAATTTGCAGGAACATTCATGGACACAACCCCATGTTTGGACAGCTTTGTGTTTCTGCCTTTTACGCTTTCTTTCCACTTGGGTCAAACGTGATGGTGGATCTAGCCTTTTCGCTAGCCGGTCGAGCGACCGCCGTTTGCCAAGGCTTCTTTGTCACTCCTCCCACGTTGCCCAATGAGAGCATGACGCTCTGATAGAACGCTTTAGAAAGAAGGCTGGAAATTACATGAAATTGCTGCACGTGCCTGTCCTGGCGATGGTGTCAACCATGCACAAGGTGAGACCAGCAAGACTGCCAGTAACAGCCAACGTCGCAGAGGAGCCATGAGCAGTCTAGATGTTGTGTATTGCTGTGAAGGCATCTCATGAAAACAACTAGCGCATACTGGGGCCGTACTTGATCCGAGTGTGCATGTGTGTGTGCCCCCTTGTTTTAGAGAGAACGGGAGAGAAAATTTCAAGGCTGCATGAAGAATGTTCCAAAATGATTCAATTTCTGGTGTTCAGCTTCTGAATTTGTGAAACGTGAAGGTTCTACGGCAGAGCCACAGGAGGGCTACGGAGTGTCATGTCAAGTTTGCCAAGAGGATCTGGCACGTGTGCTTGGCACAGTGCCACTGGTCAACTCGGTCACTGCATTACCAAGGCGCGAAGATCCAGGATGTTCAACAAATACTTGCAGCCTAGAGGAGTATAGAGCAATTGGTCTATCAGTCTTTGGCATCAATTTCTAGCTGGAAGTTGGAAGCCAAGTTTGGGCTGCTCAAATAATAACTTGGCCAGCTGTCCCAGCTATGTTCCCTGCCTGCGCCTCTGTGACAGCAGGAGGTCGGCGACACTGGGACAGTCAGGGGGCTGGTCATGGCACGCTTACATGGTCACAGTGTTTGTGGATTTGCGGAGTTGAAACTCATTTTGAAGCTCCAAAGCACACTGAACTTTACTGAAGTTCACTGCTATTTCATCCATGGAAGTCAACGTCCGGAAATCCCAAGGTTCCTTCGAGTCCTCAACAGCTTTCCCAGGTTGTCTTGGCTCCACACCACCAAGCTGTACACAATGGTTCCCAAACTCCAACTATCACACCTGGTAGAAGGACACAGTTTTCAGGTTGGTTTTTCGAATCTTTCTTTCGTTATCCATCGTGGTGCATTCGTAATACTGTGTATTGTCTTGGCTCCTTGCCGTACATGCGCGTGGAATTTCTGACACGAGGCATTTCAACGGAAGTTCTTTCGATGTGTTACCACAGCTTGGTGGTGAAAGCTATGCAAACGTTGGGACAAGTGTGGCCTATTTAGGTCACGTGCGAAAAGGAATTCCAGCAGTCCGTACACACCGCATTTCTCTCAGAGTCCCCACATCGGCTTCAATGATTGCTCCACCTCACTTATTCAGCAAAGAGCGGCACATTCCACAGGCACTAGTTTTCGATGAATACCGAACGGAAGCTACTAGTTTCAAGTTTCCAAAACGTCAAGCAACTATACTTCAGCTGATTGTCAACTATTGAGGAGTAATGGTAAAGTCATGGCTTTGATTGATGCCAATTGACTGTTGATGAATGCTATGAGCCCTGCCTTCTGCAAGAAACCGTTGGGGCCGACATGATGAAACCTTTCAGCGGCGTTCAACAGTGCCGCCAGCACGTCCCGTCTGCAAAGAAAAACTCGTTCTGCTCCTTTTTTGCAAATTCTACACAGGCTGCACATCATTTAACAATGGTACTGTACTGATGGTTTCTCATCATGTTCACCGGGTTTGCTGGTTACCATGGTTACTACTATGGTTCCTAATGGGTGCCCATGGCGGCCTGGCTGCAAGTGCTGTCTCAGCCAACCCGCGAGGTTCCCACCTCTCTATGCATTCAGGTGCCCAGCAAAGATGATCCTGAGCCACTTGAGTGCCACTTGGAACCGAGACTGAGTCATGCTGCAACTTGACATTTCCACGGTGTTGGTGACCTGTGACACTTTCAATTTCGACATATCTGAATCCTTTTCACTATCTGAATCCTTCAAGAGTTGTGCAACTGACAACGAGGACACGCACTGACTTCACTCTTCAACAAACTGGAGCTGCACAGTTCACCAGTTCACCAGGTCCCACAGTTCTGTATCAAAATTGAGGTGCCCTCCAGGTGTTTTGGCACCGGCACCATGTGATCCGAGACACAGAGTTGGTGGTGTCGTTGATGATGACTCCCATCAAACCAAAGCCAAAGACCTGGTTCAACCCATGGTGGTACCCATAGGGGTACCCCGAAGTCATCCTTTGTATAGCTAATTTGAGGAAGGAAGCCACCATTTTATGGGGTACACCCATTTTAAGAAAACACCAAATGGAAAAAATGATGAGTGCTCTCAGCTTTGTCCAGCTTCTTTCATGTTTAAGACCTGGGTACCATGCAATTCATGAACCGTCCAATCATGTTTGGTTCCTTCCCCCGAAGACTACTCCCACTGGCACATCTGGCTTCCTACTAAGCCTCGGGGAATGGGATTCGGATTCTCCTGCAATCAACCTTTATCCAATTTCACCAAGCTCGCCTTGCATAGAAGAGGACGTTTCAATCGACTCGCGGGGATCAGCACATGATCCAAGGTCCATGAAAGGTGGAGCCTCAAGGGCAAGAGCCATGGTGCATGGGGGGTAACTTCAGATTCATCAGCGGATTGGTTACTGGTTGCTTCTTTTTTCCATTGCACGATTGCACGCAGCGATGTATACATGCCGGATCAGCGGATTGGTTGCTTCGTTGCTCGCTTGGTTGACTGCTTGGATACTTTCTTAAAAAAATCCTACATATTAGCCAATTGGGACTTGCTTCAGTCAGTAAGCTTCAGACCAAGGGTTGATGATCCGAGAAATTAGAGACTTATCAACAGCATTGAGGCAGATTTAGAGGGCAGGAAACAGTGCTCCAATGCTGCTTTGCTGCTTCGCTTTACAGCATCAAACAAATTTTCTTCAAAATAACCCCCCCCCCCCACAGCTTCGCATCTCGCCAAGCTACAGGTTCAAGCTCGCTGCGAATGCCGTGGCAGCCGCGCACTCCCTCGCAATTTGCACCAAATCTTCCTGTGGAGCATGGGCCATGAGGCATGGTGATGAGGCATGGTGACATATCGTCAGCTGTGGATCTGGCCTGAGTCCATGGTGTGTCCAAGGCAGAGCGCAAAGTGACCTGGAACTGCACCGTGGGTCCGGCTGGTTGGGGGAAACCATCAAGGGTTGAAGCGCGTTGGGAACCCAGGGGATATGAAGGATTCCGAAGGATGACGCCGCACAGGACCGGAACGGGCTTGGATGGGCTTAGCATATCTTGGAAAAATCCCTTGAAAGATTCCCCAAGACCTCTGGTGCTTGGGCGCTGTGGAGTGAAGTTTTGGGAGTTTTCTTCCCGCAGTTCTTGGTGCAGTGTTCTAGCTACAGTGCAACCCTCCTCCCCAGCAGATCCAGACGGTTGGCTGAGACCTCTACAAAAGTGGCTGCTGCAGAACTCAACCACCCAGCTCTCCAAGCCCTCCAACCCTCAAAGCCCTCCAAGCCATTGACACTCGAGCACTGTTCGTACATAAAGTACAAGTGTGACTGGTCCTCAAGGGCCTCGACACGAGATCAAATCCGAAGTATATGAAGTTCATTACGAACCATCAAATTCTGACTTCTGAAATGAAGACAAGTAGGAACACATTTTTCAGCGGCCTCATGAAGGTAGAGCACATTGGCATGATCACACTTGGTCAACTGCCGCACCAATGAACGCACCTGCACAGTGGGCTGTACGAAAGCACCTGCTGAACACATCCAGCTCAGTGGCACTATGGACCTATCCTTTACCCATGCTGACTATCATGAGACTGCGATAAAATGCGAGAAATATCCTGTATATCTCAGAATATGTCCTGAAGATATGTCGTCAAGATCCTTCAGGTCAGGAGCACAGGAACTTTATATATCAAAATCAGTGCTGTCTTCTTTGTCGGCGCCTCCTTAGGTCCAGTATTTGGCGGAAGTTCATGCTTTGGCCTGAAAGCTTCATGGAACAACTGAGGGCTACAGCATGTACAGTCCCCTGATCAAAACATCGAACAAACATCCGGAAAATTCCGGAAACCAAAAATGCTAATCCTACTGCCTGTTGGAAGCTCCTCCCTGCTCGCACAGGAATAATTATGGCAAATGCTTCAGCTAGTTCTGGCCGACTTGTTGCAATTGGTCTGAATCGCAACACTGGGAGTTCACTGCCGCCATTCGTACCATACATCGATCGTGGTATTTCCATAAATCGCGCGTGGTGTGCGTTCAAACCTACGTCGTGTTCTTCTTTCATCAACGACATAACGTCTTTCATTCCAACCTGTTGTCAATGAGCCAAACCCACGCTTCACTGTAGGTACTGTGCTAAGGATAAAGCTTGATGAGACAAAGTCGTTGAATGGAAGTCTTGCGGTGAATGGCTTGCACCAGCCCTAGCCTCACAGTGCTCGGAAGAAAGCGTGAATTCGTCAACATGACGCGCGCATGAATGTCTCTTGATAGAGTCTATCGAGCTCTGGTGAAATTTGCTTTCAAGCCAAGTGCAGCGTCTCCTTTAAGTCTGTAAGTACACACTAGTTTGACTCAGGAGTTGAATCGGAAACACGGAAGTGCTGAGAAAAGGTCTGATTAGGGTTCCATTTTGTCAGCAGCAGTACTGACCTACACCATACGCATCTATATAGTATATACTCACTATACTCACTATACTATCTATGCATCTTTAATCATCGGTCCAGTATCGGGTGCACAGTCCACCCGCGTCCACCGCCGTCCACCTGTTCGGCAGGTTCATGTCTGTCCAGCCCAGCTCGTCAGTACTATCCAGCGAGAAGCCAGCCTCATGGAATCCACCAATGGGACGGGGTAACCTATGGCTCAAATGGCTCATGAAACATCGGAAACATCGAAACTGAATCAAGACTTCTCAGTGGCTTCTCCGAGTTCCAAGAATCTAACAAGCTTCTGTCATTGCAGTTTCATCATCGATCATGGATCTCTAAAACTGTCAGTCACGCACTTGCAAGTAAAAGCTCATAAAGCACCCAAACGCTTGAACAGCCAGGTGGCTGGCTGGAAAATATCACATATTCATTTGTGTTTGTCGAGATGTCCTGTTTTTGTTGTATTTCCTTAAATGGACTATGATCTTCTCATGTTGCACGCCAAGCCTGCGTAAAGTCTGGAAGACCAAAGTTCATCTCGTTCTCCTGGGAGGTGAAATCTGAATCTTCAGATTCAGATTCTTCGCTTTTTGCAAGTGCGGATTACTGACAAAGGAAAAGGAAAGCATGGAGGTGAAGAGCGGGGACTGGCAGATCTCCATTGGGGTGGAAAGGTTCTGCATCTCTTGCCACCGCTGCAGCAAACATGCTGGCCTCGTACATATCCCCCTGGCAGACAGGGGTCAAACTGGTCGAGCGATGACCAATAGTAGTGATCAAAGTTCCAACAATTCGGACTCCAAGTATGCATGGTATGCCTGTCTGTGAATCAGCGAATAGTGTGAAAATCATTCCCAGCCAATTCCCAGTCGCTCTTTTCGCAAATTTTGCTTGAGACTCTCCTATTAGCCTATTGCCATGTCGATTCCAAAAATTGCAGCAATGGAACTTGGGGGTTCGGGCTTGGTTTTTGGGCCGTGTGTTGAGCTCTTAATGTGACATGATTTATGCATCAGTCAAATCCGGATATGTACGAGGAAGTCCATACAGCTGCCATTGTCTTGGGATTAGTGTTAGCAACTCTGGAATGAGCACCTCACAAAAGAGGTGGTTCCGTACACACCGCTAACCACAGATCAAAAGTTGTTTAAAAAAATGCTAACCAAGAATTGGAAGTTTGCCTGCTCAAAATCACACCACCATAGGCTCCAGATAACTTTGGCTTGAAGTGATCAGAGTTGGAATGAAAGTATCGACCATTCTCAACGTGACTCGGACATTCTGGCCTTGGTGGCTGCGACATATTCGCAGTGATGAATGTCATAAATCAGAGTCATTGAGAAGTAAGACAAGTAAGTCCCTGCTCAAGCTACCTGGGAAATGACATGGGCCATTTGGGGATGGACACGGGCGAAATAGCATGGGGAGAGCCCTGCAGCCAGCCACCATTGTAGACCTTTGCAGCTCGCCTTCTGGTTGGCAGGTCCGCCCTGGTCATGGCCGCCCTGCTTCTCACGCTTGTGGCGCGTCGCGAACCTCAAATAAAAACAGAAACTTCAAACTTAAACGCCAAACCAAACCCTGTCAAAACCTTAAAACCCTGTTGTTCCGTTCGCCTACCGAGTTGTCATATTCATTCGTGGTGCCAAACTCAGCTATCTCAGTGCAAAGTTGTGTCTGAGCCCCTTGGAAGCCAGCTCTGCAGGGAAGCAAACTCGCTGGCAAGATGCCTGCTCCATGCAGGGCCTTGGCGAACGAAGCACGTGGTCCCAAACAAAACAACCTTCTGACTGTGCGGATTTGATTCTTGAATCGGGAGTAGGAAAGTAGGAGAAAAACTCGCTGGAAAACAGTGGCATGTAGGGTGACAGAAAGTTTCGCCCCTCCATTGAAGTTAAGACCTTGAAACGAGAGGCGCAAGGTACCAGGGTTGCTCCACATTTCGCAGGAAGACCTGACAGGGAGACTCTGCAATTGCGGTCGCAATTTGAAGCTGGCTGTGCTGTATCTTATCTGTAAAGGTAAAATGCCGGCAGTACACTGATCTATTCGTAGTATCCACTACTTTCAAGCACCCAACCCCAGCCACTCCGCCAACCTCTTCTGCCAACAAATCCATCACTTCACCGACCCAGGGGTCCTCTTGATGGCACGTCATTCATCCCAATGCTTGCTTGTGGCCATCTCTTGAATTTTTGTGCCAGTTCGGCTAGGTCTAATGTACAATGTCTGATTTCTGCCAGGCTGCCAAATGCAAACTGCTCCAATGAAATGATTTACGCTGAGGTTCATGATATTTCAAATCACATAGAATTGTCAAGCAACCCTAGGAACCTAATTGCTCAGGTTTCAGGGAGGCACGCTCTTTCTGAGGTCGTTGGTACCTGGTTGCTGATCATTTGTAGCTGCCGAGTCCTTTCTGCAATTGAAGCGCTTCCTGTCTCTTCCTGAGCTGAAAATTGCTCAAAGTTGCAAATGCAGCATGGCTTACGTCTATTGCTTTCATCAAAGAGCTCCGGTCCGATCTTGTGAAGTTACTCTTTGATGAACAAGAATAGATAAGAATAGGAATTGATGAGCAAAGATAATTTTCACTTGTTCATAATTGCTCTGCGCTTCGCATCGACCACTGTTGGATGCAACACAGCAAGAGCGGCCCAGGTACGGCCCTCTGGTAGGTCGTGCAGTTGAAACTGATCGTCTTCACCTGACAACTGGCGGCACGGGAACCTGCAGACCGATCCCAGTCACAAGCCTTCCAATGCGTTCACACCCACATGCGAAGATTGATCCTTAAGAAAGCGCACAAGTGCGAGGGAGGGGAAGAGAGAGAGAGAGAGAGAGAGAGAGAAAAAGAGAGATAGAAAGATAGATAGATGGATAGATAGATAGATAGATGGATAGATAGATAGATAGATACTGCGTACTGGCATGGCCGGTTCAAAGCGGCCGGCGCCGATAAGCCGATAAGCCGATAAGCCGATCAGCCGGGGCGGCCCGCGGCGACAAGGCACAA
>VSDK01012573.1:61107-116385 GCA_009767595.1 Symbiodinium kawagutii | reverse complement strand
TCCAGCCATTCTTCATCATCCTGGTATTCCCAACGCAACTTACCACAACCCACTATCTATTCTCATCCGGACCACTAATTCTGATCATTACTGCCTGAAGTAAGATGATTGTAGTCATGATTTCTGGCTCCAAGCACTTCAGCGCTTCAACAACCAAATCCTTCGTGAAACAAATACTGGTTACCCGTGGTTGTTTTGGAAGGGGGGTGGCAGTCAACAACCAAACCTTTCGTGAAACAAACACTGGTTACCCGTTGTTGTTTTGGAGGGGGGGGTCAGTCAACAACCAGCCTTTGGTCAAACCAAGCTTCTACATTCAATAGGCAACCGAATACTAAACCACGTACCGAAACAACCATTGCTGCTTGCTCCCAGAGGTGAACAAACAAACACTGGTTACCCGTGTGTTGTTTTCTGGGGGGGGTTAACAACAACCTTTGCTTGCTCGCACCAGCCAGCAAACAAACACTGCATACCCGTGTGTTGTTTTTTAAGGGGGGCAATATAAGATGGACATCAGAAATCCGATGTGCACACAACAAAATCACAGAACATCAATGCTACCCTTAAAGAAGATCATGAAAGATTCTAAACCATAAAAAACACTGAAATACTACATTGAACAACGGGTATTCAGTGCTTGTTTCACCCAACAACAACAACAACAACAACAACAACAACAACAACAACAACAACAACAACAACAACAACAAATCCGCAAGGACCAAAGGCCAAGCGTCACAGATTCTGGCGGTTCTATTTGCAAAGACCATAGCTTCAGCTTCGGGGGGAGACGCTTTTGATAGACGAATACCTCATTATGTGACTCTCTTGAAAGTCACTGAAAAATCCACTTAGAGGGATTTAATGTATCTTAATATAACCTGCAAATTGGACCCAACAGAGACCCACTTTTCCCGCAACTTGAGACAATTGGCAAACACGAGGTTGGAGTCCTGCAGTTCTCTCCTCTGCTTTCTGTAGGCAAAAGTGTGAGTCAAGACTAAAATGCAAGAATCCATCCTGCAAAACCTTGCGTTTTTTTCCCCACCTGCCAGGTGAGGGTTGTCAGATTTTATGTTAATTGACTCGTCCTCCTGCTCCTCTCCTCTCTTCTCCTCCTCTCCTCGTCTCCTCCTCGCCGGGCCTCAACCACGACCATCCACGCCCAGTGTTCGCTGCCGGGCCTCAACCACGACCATCCACGCCCAGTGTTCGCTGCCGGACCTCAACTCCCATGCCAAAAGCTATGCCAGATAGAATGTCAGAAGCTATGCCAGACAGAATGCCAAAAGCTCTGCCAGATAGAATGCCAAAAACTATGCCAGACAGAATGCCAAAAGCTATGCCAGATAGAATGCCAAAAGCTATGCCAGATAGAATGTCAGAAGCTATGCCAGATACAATGCCAAAAGCTATGCCAAATGCAATGCCAAAAGCTATGCCAGATAGAATGCCAAAAGCTATGCCAGATAGAATGCCAAAAGCTATGCCAGATAGAATGTCAGAAGCTATGCCAGATACAATGCCAAAAGCTATGCCAAATGCAATGCCAAAAGCTATGCCAGATAGAATGCCAAAAGCTATGCCAGATAGAATGCCAAAAGCTATGCCAGATACAATGCCAAAAGCTATCCCAGATATAATGTCAAAAGCTATGCCAGATAGACCTGTGTCAGATTTACATGTGATGGTGGGGATCACACGAAGTAAAGTAATTGTGATTCAGTGTTTGATTTGTGACAATGCCCCAAGGTTGAGGAAGTCTCAGACAAATAGCAATGGAGCTACAATTGGGACAACAATAGGTTTGCTGTGGTTTGCTTGGGAGCCCAAGATGACCCAACATGCGAAAGACGGAGGGCTTGAAGGATGGGAACCTATCAAGGGGTGCTGCAAAAAGGGGCTTTTGGATGTAGGCATTGTGGCTGTCCATTGGCATCTGTGCAAATTCCTGTTCTGTTTACCCTGTGTGCAGGCAGTCCACGGCACGAAGCGCCATAAGAATATCAAACTGTGAGCTGGTGATTGTGAAGGCTGTGAAGGCTGTGAAGGCTGTGAAGGCTGTGAAGGCTGTAATGTCAATGGCTGCAAATGGATTTACAATCGACAAACAACACCCACCTTGGACAACAGGACGCATGAACCAGCAATTTGTTGGTCATCAAAAAATGGCATTGCTGCGCATCTGGTACGCACCTTGATGTATGTTCCGAAACCACAAGGAAATCTGCAAATGGAAATCAAATATGCTACAGCATCAAACCATGCAACAATGTTTACCATCGGAATGACCAGTGCAGGTCCTTCAATTCGACACTGCAGAGCACCCGATTGGTCCTGTCAAGTGCGGTCATCTGTACTGCTCTTTTCTCAAAGCATGGGGATCTTTGACCACTTGCAAGGCATTGTACGAGTGGTCTCCGTTTCAACACGTGAAATTTTCACAACAATCATGTCACCAGAGAGTCCAACAACATGCCGCCAAAGCACCCAAATGCAGACCTCGGGGCAAGAGTTTCAATATTGAGGCTTTCCCGCAGTGGAGTACTAAGCAGGTCCATGCAGGTTCTATTTGTTTTGTATGAACATGCACAGGTATTGGTTCTTTGGAGTGAGAACTGCAACCCAAGGCAGTTGAATGAGAAATTTTGATTCGAGAAGCGACAGATAATGATATTATGGTCATGACCAGCTTCACTTTCGATGCAGGGCCTCACGGTGCCCTATCCTTGCATGCCATGTGGCCGAAAATTCGCCAGCGCTGAGGCAACGCAAGGATCCAGGCTCAAAAGACACCTGTCGTGATGATCTCTGTGCCTGAGCCTAGGCGGCCTAGCTCCCGAGTTTGTCAGTCCTGGTGGGACCCATTTTGAGGCTACACAACTCATGTCACATAGATTCACATAATCACCTATTCCCTCCAGAACCAGAAAGAATGTAGGATGCGATGCAAAGGAAAGTGAGATGCCCACAGCGTGCCAGCATCAGTGCCCAAGTGTAAACTGGTCATTCTCAAGCTGCAGTCATTTCTTCAGAGATGAAAAGCAGATTGCAAGAAGCATGCCAGCTTGGCCGCGTAAACGTCATGTCCGTGGGAGTCGTGCCGCCAGACGATCTGGCAATAGCTCGTGCCACTATTGCGCCAGACGAGGGGAGGTTCATGGTTTGATATGTATCAGTAGGCAAGTCGCAGATTTGCACCTCCCTTTGTCCTGCGACTAAGTTTTCCTTTCAGCAATATCTGCCTGACCCTTTTGTGCAAGCCAATTGCAGGAAACATGCGATCCTAACAACACAAAGGAATGCATGAGGTCAATCCCAAGCTTACATACACGTTCGTCCACGAATGGGTGAAAGATCTGCATCCAAACAGCTCTGCAGAATTCCAAAGAGAAGTTACCAATGGAGCCATCCAAGGACAGGTTCCGCCACGTCTAGACCCGCCTTCATCAGCAGGTTGAGGTCCCAGAGGGTTAGAACACCAAGTCCTGTGGTGGCAAATCTAAGGTTTCCAGCTGGCCGTTTCTGGGTTTACCAGTGCCACAGGCTATACTGACACGCTATGTACCCAACAGATCCCAACAGCGGTGGTTTCTCTTTCTGGGTTGCCAACAGAAAACCAAATGCAAGTTCGCCGGTCTGGTGTATTGTCAGAAAATGCAAGGAGAAATCAATGCAAAATTTGAGAGCCTGCAAACAACCAATCTGTGCAAGCCTTGCACTCGCACTCTATATACGCAACATGCATCGCTGAATGCATCACTGCAAAACCCACCATGTCAAACTTCCAAATAATGTGTATCCTTTGCTGGTTTTGTTTAGCAGTCACCAGTACAAGTGAGTGCAAACTAACTGCAGCTTGAGCCTCCTTTACCCCCAGCCGCACTCCTGATCCAGTAATGGCCTGAAACCGACTCGCAGTCACTTTCAGCAAATTTGAGACTTGGATCCAATTTGGTGCATTTCATCTGCATTTCATTTGCATTTCATCTGCATCACGCTTATTCGTTTTCAATCATCCCAAAGTGCTGTCCAGTGCGGCACAGTGCGTCATACAGTAGCCCATCATGTATCCAGGTCGTCGCCTTCTCATTCTTCCAATCGATATCGCAGCAAAAGATCCTTCCCATTTCGCCCATCTGCAGTCGGCTCACCTCAAAGGGTGAGACAATCTGCTGTGCATTTGATGCTCTCATCATGGACCACTACTTGAGCTGTGGCAAAAACCATTCTTTCATTCCATATTCGCATCATCACATTATGAACCTTTATTATGATCCTGTATACTTTACTAATTCCATAATGAGCATTTATGAACCTTTATTATCCTTTATGGATTCCATGATATTTTAGCTCATTTGGAATCTGATGATCTCATGCTATCAACGCCGTGCCTCAACGGATTGGCGCGACTCCAATGTCCACAGGCGCAGACCGTCCATCAATCCAGCACTCATGGCTCGCCTCCCGAAGATCGCCAGCTTGGTCCCATGAGTTTATGCCAAGTCCTAAGACTTCAAATGGTCCCATGATGTCCAGGTTTCTATTTTTTATTTTTTCTTGGCTCTGCTTGGGAATCGTGACCCCTGCGGTTGGCAGCTTTCTGCTAAAGCGCTGGAGTTCATCTTCCCAAAAAACAAGGAACTCAGCGTTGGAAAAGCCCAGCCGTGCGCCTCAAATCCCAGTTCACCAGCAAACAACAAACAGAACTGGTGTGGCCGCGCAAGAGGCTGCACCTTGGTTGACAAAGAGAAAAAGATCCTCCTGTCCCCCTGCTGATCCTGGTGATCTGTTGATTTCCAAGGGACTCTCCCGTCTCCATCTTCCAGAAACGAATGACACGATCGCGACAGGCACTCAAAGCTTCAGATCTCCGCCAGCAAACTCTGACGACGTCCTAAGCAGGTTTGAGTCGACCCCCAATGGATCAAATGAATTCAAATAAGTCAAAGCCACAGAAGCCCTACATATATCATTGCGGAGCAGGAATTAGCTGAGACAAAAAGAAGAAAGAACTGGCGAGGGAAGAAAACAAGGGGGAGACAAGCCGGTGACACAGAATAGTTCATGATGGATCGAAAGATCGTGATTGGTTTGCTCAAAGAAAGAAGGAACACAAATAGGAGAATCGCTGTCTTTACTAAAGAAAGAAGGAGCAGGTGAGAGACAAGCCCTCAGCTTTTATTGAGAAAAGAAAAGGGAACAAACGAGAGACAAAGAAAGACGAGTGGACTAGGTGCAGACACACGGAGACAAAGCACTAACAGGAAAAATCATGGTGGAACAAGATTTCATCAAGGAAAGAGAAAGGGAGAAAATTGAAGACAAAGGGAGCTGAGCTAAGCGAGAGACAGGCCATGAACGAGAAATCATTCATTGTGGAAGAAGATCTCTTTACGAAGGAATTACATCAGCACCACAGAAGGCAACCGGATGGAAGCAGCGGCACCCACTCTCTGCAAAACAGCAGCGGTGCCCTCTAGCTCCAAAGCACACACTCTGCAGAAGTGCAGGTAGATCCGATGGCACCGTAGATCCAAAGTGCAGACTTGGTGGAACAGCATCTCTTCAATAAATCAGAAGGGAGAGGGATGGGAAAGAAAGACAGGTGGGAGAGAAGCCGCTCACAAGAAGATCATGGCAGAACCGACTCGTCACATAGTCAGCAAGGGGAAACTATGCCTGTACCTAAGGACAAGAAAGGGAAACACATTGGAGCCAAGTAGACACCGTTAAGAGTTAAGACTGAGAATCCTGGTGGAGCAGAATTTCTCGATCTCGTTTCTGAAGAAAGGCAACAAAGGGAGACAAGAACGAAACACAGAGAGAAAATCATTGAACGAAATACGTTTTTTGCAAGAATTCAGAACCCCATTCAGCTTCAGATGTCTGGAAAAAAGGGTACGAAAAATTTTCAACAACGAAAAGACACATTTGGAAGCGTCCCTGGGTAAGTTTGGCGAAACACGGACCGATCTCCAATGCCCTGAAACAACCACCGGGTTGCAGAACGGAATAGCAATTCTCAGCAAGGCTGAAGTCGTGTCCAGGCAGCAGCGTGCAGAAACACTACAAAAGGATCTAAAAGGCATCAGGATTTGAGACTCTAATTCCACTGGGCGCAGAAACCACAGGAGCGCAAAACACAGTAGCACCAGGGCACAAACGTGATCCAACAGTCATGACAGAGCAATTCACAAGTGCACTGAGCATAAGAGACATCTGGACACGTACAGGCAACAGTTTGATCGACACGTTTACAGGTCAGTTCAATGCACACAAGAAAATCACCGGGCAAATGGCATAATTTAGCGTGACAATCACCAATTGCTGGGCGTGCTAATGTGAAGCTGAGGTTCTGCAGAATCAAGAAACGCAACAACAAACACTATACTATACACATACACATAAAAACACATACAAGAAATAAAACAAACACAGAGAAACACTATCACTTTGAACAACAAACCATTGGAGGTTGCTGGTACAGGTGGCACTCCTTAGGAACATGTCCCCCGCAACAAGTTCTAGCTTTCTCTCCTGCCATGACTCGGTCTGTTGATGACTCTTGCCTGTACCGCACCAGCTATCAAAAAAGCTTTAGTAAAGACTCTGAAAGACAGCGAAAATCCACCGCCCCTCACGAGATGTGGCACTCCAGCACCAAAAACAACAAGATCCCGGAGCACAGTTTCCGCCCGACCCAAAAAGTCTAGGAGGGAAAATGGGAACCCTTCTCATCCCTTCTCCAATGGGAACCCTTCCCATCCGTTCTCCGTGTGCCCAAAAAGGGCCTGCAACAAGTTTCTCGCTTCGCTTGCAAAGCATGATCAAACGCCAAGATTCGATGCAACTGCGATGCCCTCGAAATACTTTCATGATTTTGCCAGACTTCAGGTCCCACAGAAGCAAACGTCCAGCCATGGTACCCAACAGGACTTGGCCTCCAACAGGCACTGAACACAAAAAAACAGAGGATTCCATGTTCCACAGCAAATAAACAAGATGGCGCACTGGGCGTCCTAAGAAATCTCTTGACTCAAACCCTCACCTTGGGACCAATCCACTGCAACGGCTTCTTTGGAACTTACTCCAGGTCTGTCTCCAGCATTTTTCTCGTCCTTTGGCAGCGGTCGCAGTCCGAAGCTGGTATTTTCCATCGCTGACACTGCAACATACTAAGTTACTACATCATACTATGACCATGTCATGTCAACTCCCTCCACAGCACGGTTTCTTTCACTGGGGCTGCGGAAGTCCACTGTTCAAGCAACTGACGGCTTCCGCGCAGCTTCTCTTGCCACCTGTGCTTTGGACAAGATCCATTGAACTACTGAGTAATTTCTGTGAGAATCGTAAGCAATCGTAAACAATCGTAAGCAATTCGTATGGGGCCGCTCATGACCCCTGGAATTCCACCTGCTGCCGAGGATGAAGGCCAATCACTTCACGGAATCGCTGGCGGTCGTCGTTCATATCTTCGGTTTCACAGGGGCCGGCAGGGCAGTCATCCTCCCTCACGGCGCACACCATCAGACTCGTGACGATCACTTCATAGACTCCCACGGCCACATGGCAAATGACGAAAGACAGAACCATGATTGCGGCAGCACAGGCCTGGTACGTCATCAAAGATTCTCGGAGCTCAAAAAAGGCTAGACCTGCCAACGCCAGTGGCACACCCAATGAGACGAGGAAGCCCAAAGCCCATGTGGTTAATCTATTCAAGAAGACCTGAGCGGGATATTTGGCGAACAGTCGGAAGGCTTGGCAAGCCGATGGAACAAATCCTTTTCCAACTACTGCAACATAGATGTAGGCGTACTCAGTCAGGTAGAGCAGGCATCCGTAGAGCATTCTGATGCCACACATGGTGATACATCGAATCATCCGAGTCAGCAGATTCTGGTCTGTGGCGTTCTGGGTATGCTTATCCACATACTCCATGACCACACGGATTAACGTGCACACCATAAGTGTCAAAGAACCAAAGGCCAGAGATCCCAAATGGTACCGGAAAATGGTCCCCACAGAAGCAATCACTGGAATGCCAACACAGCCACTCAAGTTGAAATACATGTCATCCTCCTGCAGGTCAAACCAGCTGTTGGCGACAGTCAGAGAAATTGTGGTGTAATACAGGGCGAGGTGAAAGAAGTAGATCCACAAAAGAACCAAGACCAAGCATAGTCCACTGATTTGCTGAAAGTGCTTCACATCTTCCGCTCCTGTTGGCAGATGGAATCTCTCCAGATGTGGTTGCAGCTGGTCATTGGAAGCTGTGGTTAGGCCCACGCCTGCTAGGAAGAACATGGTAGAGAAACATGCGAAGCTGATCAACAAAAGCAAGGGAAGCACCAGAAGAGACGGCACGCGCCGAATCATTGTTCCAGCTTCTTCCAGCAGTTTGATCAGATTCATGAACTTCTGGGACATGAACATCATCAAACAGGCCAAGATGGCAATCACTATCGCCAAAGCAAAGGCTCCCAGGGCAAACATCTGAGTAGTCGCCTGACTGGTGGAATGAATCAATAAATCTTCTGCTCCAGGGGGCACTAAGATGTCCAAACTCTTCAAGAAATTGGTGAAACGAGCTCCAGTTCGCCCTGTGGCAATGTTTGCCTGGACGAAAAGGATGTAGTCTGCTGCAATCAGCATGAGGAATACCGCGACTAGCAGAACCAGCATCAGCGGTCCGGCGCAAATCGGAAAGAGCATAATGATGGCAAGAGAAAGTACTGCTGCTCCACCCAAACCCAAGCCCAACACCAAGCCCAGATTATCAGACACAGCGGTGCCAAAAGAGAAGACTGGGCTGGTGACAGAAGTGAAGAGCTTGCTGGCGACGCTATCGTCCAAAGGTTTCACTGAGACCTCAGCCTCCCTGTTGACCCTCTGCGTGCATGGCGCTGCTGAAGCACTGCTGGCCATGGACACTCGTGACTGGATCAAGGCATCTGGGGCACCCTCTGCACGCCAGCCGTCCACAATGGAATCATCCGGCTTCTCCAAGAGCCAAAACTTGTCGGTGCCATCGCGGTGCAAACCACACACTTCTTCTGGCTTGGAGGGGACACCTGTGGTTGATTCGCAGGCTGGCTGAGCGCAAAGCTTGGTGGTCCCCTCCAACCTTGGCTTCTGAAATGGTACGCAACGCTGGAAGACTGAAAAGGTTGGTTGAAGAACCAGCCAAGAAGCTTGCCTGAACTTGCCATAGTCTTCAACCACCTGCCCTTCCTGTTTGCATTCTGACACGCAGACACCATAACGTCCACTCAAAGTAGGATCACGTTTGAAGTCATTGTCCAAGTCTGGGTAGAAAAGAAACGGTTTGTTGGTTTGATTGTCCAGGCCACATAGATTGCCATCGTGGTCTCTCCCATGATTAATGCGTCGGAGATCTCCCACTTGCCACAAGACACTCATCAAGAAGCTTGTTGCGCCTAAGACAACCAGAAATAGGAGGCAGCAAATTGGATCCGTGCATCGACGTTTGTGATTAGGCCCAGCACCCTGAGGATAGGCTTCTCTCATCAAGGATTCTTCCGACTCCCGGGGGTCGTGTCCACAACAGCAGCAACACGTGCCCATGGCGGATGTTTTGACAGCGAACAGATTCCGTGGCTGCAACGGGAATCCGAAATGCTATGGGTGATCCACCAAGGTTGATACATCAGCCATGCGAACCAACCTCTCCTGTTGCGGTTTATGAAATGCTAACCCCAAATTGCATACCACCTGAATACAAAATGACCATCTAAAGACCATCCAATGACCATCCAATGACCCCCTGTAACTTCTGTAGCTTCTTCACCCAATCGACCAATCCACTGCTTCAGTTAAGTGGTTTACATCTTGTGCCGACAACTTCCCTGTCCTGCATCACCCGCAGCAAATGAAGCGATTCGTCGGTCTCACTGGTTCTTCCCCACAGGTACAATGTGCCATCCTGGTGTGGTTTCGAGCATAGGAAAACCAAACGCAAACTGAGAGAACCTGCATCCAAAAAAGATTGAACCTGCATCCAAAAAAGATTAAGACAAGACAAATCATCCAATTCCAATCTTAACCAGAGGGCTACAACAAAGGAAACGCGAATCACCGTCCCATTATGAAGCCAGGCCGGTCTTGGGCGCCTCGAGGCAACATAGCACCTGCTGTTGCTCCCAGTCGGTGAACACGCATATGGGACACTGTGGCTGGCATAGCGAGCATTGCAGGCCTTGATTGAGGGCGCAAGGAGCAATGGACTCGGACCCAAAGCCCAAATGACTCTTCCCCCTGATGATTTTGTTTGCATAGACCTATGGGGACTCATGTGTGATTCATGTGTGATTCATGAGTGACTCATGGACATTCTTGTTGTCCTATGCTCTTGGGAAGCCAAGCTGGAAGGCTTTGTGAGAGATTTCTCTGGACATAACGTCACTGCAGAAAGTTTGGAAGCGTGTAAAGTGCAGCTATATCAAAGCATAAGCAGATACTTCGATGATACTTGGGGATGATCACAAACTGATGTGTGGTTCGAGCAAGAGAGGTGCATGTACACAGCATGGATACACTCAGAAAATACACATTAATCATGTATGTGTATATATATATATATACATACACATATAATATATATACATATGTATACAGTATGGGTTAATATATACATATGTATACGTATAGTTACTAGTTGTAAGCAAATCTATGAGTTGAAAGAAAGCTGCGAGGTGTGAAAATGAGAAGCAACGAAGGTGCCAGAGAGGTGCAACATGAAAGTGCTAAGTTGTGAAGGGTGTGATGCATTGGTGCATCGGTATGAAGATTGGTTACAAAACCCTGCGCTTATCAATATGTCAATAAATATATCAATAAACTCAGTAAGCTCGGAGTAAAAACATGTAAAGACCGTACAGTGAAGCTGGACAAATCCCACTTTCAACATGTCTCGTATCCGAATTGGTCACAACATCGCTGTGTCGCCGCACGATGCACCACTTCTCTTCTGGCTAGGTCCCAAAGCGTCAGCGACCTCACAGGCTCAAACATTGCAAAATATATGATTAAGTCATTGAATGGAATCCATTCACATTACGTTACTGGGAGCGTGTGAACCTGTTTCAAGCACCAACATCCACCAATCAAATTTCCTTGCATCTCGTTGCGAACTTCATGGTCTTTGTTTCATGGATCAAAATTGCTGCCACAACAACGATGGTACACCACGTTACACCTACACATAACTTGATCTTTGGCCATGCACCGCGATCCGCGGCTTGCTTCGAGGTGCCCATCGACATTGGAAGCAGTGTAGAGAAATCCCATGCGCCGACGGATGAGGCACAGAACAATGGGCTGCCGAGAGCTCTCTGCGCTCTCTGCGCTCTCTGCGCTCTCTGCGCTCAACTCCGACAACTCTGTGCTATCAAGAAGCTTGTCACCTCGCAGAAGCAAATGCAAAGTCGTAGAAATTTCAAAAGTGAGGGAATGAAGGAAAAAGTATGAAAAGAATTCGCACTCGTCCGCATGACATGGGTTTCGGCATACCAAAGCTTCCTGGACATGATGTCTGACTAAGTTGAAGATATGATTTGACAAGCCAGTAAGCTTGGTCCCGGCCCTTGACAAACCTCGTGCTGATGCCAGATCGTAACGACCAGCAATTCCGTCAAGCCTCACCTGTCACAACTGAGAAAGCTATGCAGAGATTCAGGGAACTCTACCATTATCAGCCATAGTTAATCATTGTTGTGGTTGCACCATAGTTAATCATTGCTTCAGGGAACTCTCTGTCTTACCTTTGCCAAATCTCTTATCTTCTCGTTAAAACATGCTCTCCTTGGCTTCTTGGCGGCACAGTGAAGCCTTGACATCTGCAATGGTGCTTGTGCCAGGCATCTCGAGAATGCCCAAGCAGCTTCCACTAATTGCTCGCACCTCGATCATCCGCTGGAAAGGTGCAACACATCTCTGGCACTTTAGAACTAAGCGCCTGCAAACTAAAAGGAAGATGAAATGAAGCCTGATCATGCCTGATCTTCAATCAATTGAAATCCAGAGCTGCATCCCATTCAAACAAAAAGAGAGAATTAATCCACTGCGCCCCTCTTCGACATTAGTCGTTGACAAAAGACTCTTTTTTTTCTGTACACCACGTCCAATCTTGTTCATGCCATTCTTCCAAGTAGAAAGAGCTGACCAGATCCGAATCAAGATACTGGAGCCCTTCTTCAAATGTCTCGATATATTCATAAAACAGGAGGAAAAAAAGAGAAAAACATAGCAACACATTGCAACTTCAGGGAAGAAAAAAACGAAGCTCCCTCGACATAGCAAACTAAGCTCCCTCAACATCCTTGTAGCAATTAACTCAATTCAGTTCGCAATCCACTGAGCTGCCTCCACAGAGAGCTCCACCTTTCGCACCTTTGCTTCAGGTCCCTCCGCCATGGGGAACGCCAACGACTGGATTGCTTGGGAATGGTGGATCAGCCATGTCTTTCCGCTTCGATAAGGATGATGATATACTGCTTCAGCATGGTCCAATATGGCTCAATCATATGCTTGATACATGTCAATGAACTAGCTCAGTCAAGTCAATGGTTGGTTGGCTGATAAGAATAAATGTTGCTTTTTTGAAGGGTTTATTGTCCGTGTTGAGAATGCTTGGCCCTGGATGTGGAAGCCCCACCTGCATAGAAAGGCGTGAAGCTGCTAAGCCAAGGCTGCAATATAGGTGGGTGACACGACACTTCAAAAAAGTGCCAGTTGCAACATTCGTCTTTCGGCATTTTGCCACAGGAAGCGAAGAAAAAATCCGCCCGAGATCACATGCCATTACAAGCCTTCTAAGTGAGAGTATTTGGGATAATGTCTGTGTAGCTCGTGTCATACAGTTGCTACTTTATGAAGACTTGGGTGGAAACGATAACAAGCCCAAGCCAGCTTTCTCCACGCTGCTTTCAACACTGAGAAATCGGCTTCGGCCATGACTTTGGACCAAAGCTTGGACGAGAGAAAACATGGAGGGTGAATTGCAACATGGAAAACAAAGTAGTATCTATTTGCATTTGTATATACATGTAATTACATATATACATATATACATGTAATATCCTCTTGAACACATGCGTATTTACGCATATACAAATGCATGGGCAAATGGATAAGCACCTGACATGTGGATAAGAAGAACCCCGAGGCGTCATTGGCAAATTCGGACTTGAATGTTGCACTGCCTACAGTACCTGCCTACATTGTAGGAGTACATGACAACATGACATACAAGAGCCTGCATGACATGCATGAGCTGCTATACATACATCACATTTGTCACATCCATTACTCACATTAGATGACATGAATCACATCGCATCATGTCACATCGCATCGTAGTGCATGCATGTAATTCCATTCTCATGCATTACTTTATGTTACATTCACATCAGTGTACGCATACAATGACACATATGTATGTGTATACATCATATAGAAATACGCATGTATGCAGTACGAAAACATATTGAGTAAATCTACAGTGTGTACGAGTGTGTGTCTGTGTGTGGGAGGGGCTAATATGTAATTGTGTTGATTCAATATTTGCACAATATGTCTGACTCCGTAAAAGTGCCAATGTCTTGCCTTTGTTCCTGACCCTTACAATATCGTGAGGATCGATGAGGATCGGAGAGAGGGCAACCTCACTTTCACTGTTGAAGACCCCTCCATTTTTCCACGTGAACCAACGTTGGCAAGGGCAAGGGCTTGGTTTTCAAGCCCCCCTTCATGATCTGCCTGGTGGTGAGCCCAAATTTTTGTGCGCTAACCTAGATCCAAACAGCCATGTGGAGAAGAAATTGTGCAGTTAATCAATGGCAATGGAATAAAATGAAAAAACGATTGGAATTTGAAAAGAGAAAGGAAAGAGTTGATCAAAATGAATTCTTCGACTTCACAATGGAGGAGGAGGTCCATTGCAGCTCATGCTTTTTGGACTCCAACTGCTGTCAGTTGCCGGACAAGCTACCCAAGTGCATTTGCCGGGACGGAATGGGACTTGGCATCTGTGGGAAATGCATCCCGGAGAAAGGTGACTGGGACTTTCCAAGAAAAGGGCTCTTCTCATGTCCTTCGTACCTGCAACAAATTGGTGTGGCATCTCAGCAAAGTGCAGAGACACCACTGCAATCTTTCAGAAGCTTCAGTTGTGAGTATAGACACGACCTCGCTTCTGATAACAGCTAAGGAGCTCACGACATGTCATAGTGGTCCTCGTAGTTGTCCATTTTGTATCGTTCCCATTTCCTGCTCACCGTCACAATCTCTTGACGAAGCCCCAAGACGATAAGTACATACCTCCCCACCGAACTCTAGCACAGTTGTTAAAGTTCTTACAAGAGAAATAATGACCTCTCCTCAAATCAATGTCCGCACAAAGTGCAACCAGGGGCATGAGGACCATGCTCACACCCTGCGGATGAAGCCAATCACTGAAGAATTTGAGCAAAGTTCCCTCACAACAAGGGTTTTTTGCACATTGGGGTGACGATGGTAACGCGATCGCTTCCTCCCAGAACCAAGCAAGCAACCAAATATCCGAAAAAGCAAGACACGCAAAAGCAGAGCCAGTTGAAGCCAAGCGAGCAATCAAGCAATCAAGCTAACGACAACCCTAACTCGAAATAACTTCGAATGTCTCGTGACCAAATAGAAGCCAAACTCCAACCCTAAAGAAGGGGCCACAAAGTAAGGAAGTGCTACTAACTGTTGATTGACACTCGTACCCATAGCTTGCTTGGTACTCATGCCAGAGTCACTTGCAGTTTGTTGGATCAAAAGCCCTCTCAGGAATCTGATCACTCTTTAGGTGTGGTGCCATAGCTAACTGCTGTACGCCGTTCTAGGCATCCGGGGCTAGAGTGGATTCAACGGGTGTGGTATCTATCCAACTGCTTGATACGAACCAACGCCGGGCATATCCCAGCACGATTGAGAGAAAGGAAACAGCTACCCGCATGGTAGCGGAGCCCAGTGCTCCAAGGGCGTGAGAAAAATGAGTGAAGACATATGGTACTCAGCACTGCCAGGCCGTGCTGAGTCTCAGGGTGGCTGTGGAAGTCAGAAGACTCGAGATGGTGTACCTACTTGGTCAGGGGATGCAACGACCTTTGAAGAGTTCATCGAATCGTGTCTTCTGTATGAGCAGACGGTGGTGAAGGAGAAGCGGTACCTATGTGGGCCGCGCATTGCGGCGGAGCTCAAGGGCGCCGCAAGGCGGGTGTTGGTAGGGAAGGCAGCTGACTGGCTTTCGCACGAAGGAGGAGTTCGTACCTTGGTCGCTGCATTACGCAGCGAGCGAGGCCAGCCAAAAGTCCCAGAGATGTCAGAGTTGCTTCTGAAGTACTTCAGAGGAACCAGACGACAGCGAGGAGAACCAATGGGGGATTTTATCCTTCGCAAGGCTGAGGCATACACCAGGGCTCAGCAGAGCATGGCCAGATATCAACGAGACCGAGGTGGAACCCAACATCGTGGCCATTGGGATGATTCCATGTATCAGGGTCGAAGCCGATACACTGAGTCCAGTCGCAGTGAAGCCGGAGGAGGTAGTCAAGCTGAAGGATCCCGAAGCCGTGAAGGAGGAGATGATGGCGACGCTGAGTTCCAAGACACCGTCGAAGACCGTGTCGAAGAATGGCAAGGATACCAGCGTTGGAACTACGACTGGCATGGCTGGCGATCCTGGCAACGCTGGGGAACCTACCAGACAGATACCAGCGAGTGGGGACGCAGCCAGTTGCCAGAGATCATTCCTGATTTCATTCAGGGATGGTATCTCTTCATGGACTCAGGTTTGGATGTGATGGAACGGAATGTTCTACATGCTGAACTTCGTGGCGAGTTTGGAGTCAGGGCTGTTGAGGAAGTGCTACGTAAGCATTGGTCAGACAGCGATGTTCGCAAGCGGGACTCCGAGAAGGGCCGCTACATGGCGAACCTGGCTCACGAAGAGACTGACATGGAACTGGGATGGTCCGTGGATTGGGATCCTGCAGCTCTTGAAGCTGAAGGCTACTCGGTCGATGAGATTGAGGCCATGGCTGCCGAGGAGGAGACAGTCAGGGAAGCAATGGCAGCCATCCAGGAAGGACGGCGTACCCTTCGTGACGCCAGAGCACGTCAACATGCCGTGAAGATGTCACGGCAGTTCTATGCTGCCAGACCACCACCGCCAAGCTCCGGGAGACCAGATGGCGGGCTATGGAAGCAGATGAGCCAGAAGAAGCCGGCCATTCAGTGTTTTCGATGCGGTGGACCCCATCGCATAGCAGAGTGCAAAGAGAAGCCAAGATCTAGTGAGCAGTCCAAGGTAGTCACCGAGGCGGCACCTTTCGTCTTCTGGACTGATGGAGACGCAGATGAATTGTCCGGCATGGTGGCTCAGTCTGAGGCTTCAGTGAACTCGGAAGATGCGATGGCCACCAGCTACATCACCACGAGTCAAGTGGTTGCCCAAGGCAAAGCAGTCTTGGATGGAGGAGCTACAAGGTCAATTGGCTCCATCGAAGCTTTGGAGAAAGTAGCCGAACTGAATGTCAAGAAACATGGTGATTCTGGGATCGAGAAGATTGACCTCTCAGATCGACCAGTGTTCGGGTTCGGCAACAGCAGCAAAAACCAATGTGCATCGACAGCATCCTTGAGGGTGCCCATGGCAGGACATCATGGTTCGATGCGAGTGCACGCATTGGATCAAGGATCAGCTCCGATTCTTTTGTCGGTGCACTCTCTTCGACAGCTGGGAGCCATCATTGACTTTGAGAATGACCTCGCAATCTTCAAGAACATAGATGCTCAGCGAGTGGTTGCCCTGGAGCGTTCGTCGGCGGGACATCAGTTGATGCCACTCACCGATGATGTTTATGCTCGGGCAAAGTGTTTGAAAAGCCCTGTCAAGTCCCTCAAGGACTTGGAATAGGGACAACTCCTTTCCACTTCGGACCCTGCACAGGGTGGAAAGGGCGTAGTGACCGCAGGGAAGCATGGGTACGGTGATGATGGTTGTTTTGGGATTGATGATGTTGATGATGATGTTGTTAGTGGGGGTGTTTCATTGGATGAGGAAGCAGTGGAACCATCACCTCTCAACAGGGAGGAATTGGCAACAACGGATACCCAGGAGTCGGCCAGGAGAAGTCAAACGGAAAACAGAGGAAATCAAGTGGTAGGCAACATTCAGCACACCCCCCCAGCGTGCACAACCACAAACAAGGGAACTCACATGTGTGCGCATTTGTCTCAGGATTCAGGACCAGTCATCTCAATGGCTCAGGACGGGATCGTGCCTTCTGGAAAGCAAGTTCGTTTTGGGAATGTTGACATACAGTTGGTAGAAGCTTATAATAATGGGGTTGAATCGTCGTCGTCGGCATGTCATGGTAGGCCATGTGAACATGACCATGAGGGACAGTTGAGATTTCCGGATCAAGTCTACTTGTCTCAGAGTACGTCCATCGACCCACCTTGTCAGCACCATGGCTCTTTCGAAGTTGTCCATGAGCGAATTGAAGGAACGACTGGCACGAGCAGGAGAGGAACCTCCCCGTCAATGGTCCAAAGCTCAGCTCATGCTGCGCATCGCAGAGATCGAGGGAGAAGAGTGCCTCTATGGAGAGACAAAGATGAAGTCGCCACTGCGGGCTATGGAGGTGCGCATCAATCAGGCCAGTCGCAAGAAGTCGGACCTTCAACAATTTGCAGCACAGGAGCTACAGGTGGAGATGACTGGAAACGAGACGGTGGAGATCCTCCGCGTGAAGGCCTTGAGCAAGGCAGCAGAGATCACGGCGCCTCATGCTCAGGACTTCGTCGGGTTTGGTCAGTGGAGCAAGCTGAGCTACTCCCAAGTGCTGGAGACAGTTCCACAGTACTGCCAATGGGTGTTGCAGACAGCTGCAGAAGGAGATGCGTGCCCCCGCTTGACGCGGTTGGCAAAGTGGCTGCAGACCCAAACCATTCCAGTGAATCACTCCAAGAAGACTCCCAAGGATGCGAAGAAGGGATACGCCACCGGATCATCGGCGGCCAGTTCCAACATGATGGAGGAGATGGTTCGGGCCATCCAGACAATCTCAGCCGAGGTCCAGGAGTTGAAGGAGAACGAGGAAGTCCGTCGCAAGACCCATCTCTCAGAGGACGTCGCTTCCATGAGTGCCGGGAGCGAATGGGAGAAGCCGAACCAGGAGTAGAAGCTGGCTTGGTGGGACTCCAGGACGGGAGTGATTCAGATGAGTCGGAGTTTGGCGGTGTTTCTAGGACCTTGACTTTGTCAGAGGCCAGGTCTCTGTCTTGGCAGGCAGAACGTATGATGCCTGAGTGCATGGAGACTTTAGTTCATAGCCAACGACCCATCTTGTATGAGATTGCTTGCGGACCAAACTCTTTGCTAACGGAAAAGATGAGGCAGCTGACTCACAGAGAATCCAGTGCTCAACGGTTTGCGTTTTGGAATGGATATGATTTGAGTACGAGTCAGGGGGTAAGGGCTGTCTTGGCTGAAATCGATAAGGGGAATCCTGAACATGTTTGGTTGAGTTTAGAGTGTGGACCGTTTAGTAGGATGCAAAACATCAACCAAAGGAACGAGAAACAGATGGAGGAACTGAGGCTCAAACGTGAAGCTTGCATGAGAATGTACGTAGGTGGTTTGATCATTTTTACTCATTGTGCTCAGAAAGGAATCGGGGTCACGTGGGAATGGTCGGAGACATGTGATGCTTGGCGGTTGCCGATGGTACAGCGAGTGTTTGGGAAGTTCCAACCATGGTTTTGTGTGACCAAGGGATGCCGTGTTCAACTTAGAGATCCGAAGAGCAAGGGTTTTTTGGGTAAAGGTTGGAAGTTGGCTACCACCAGTCTCAGTGTTGCCAAGAACATGGATTTGCCATGCCACTGTCAACAGAAACATGTACCATGCCAAGGAAACCTCACACGCATGTCGGCATATTACACGGATGATTTCGCTCGTCGTGTGTGTCGATCGTTGCTGCAACCCTTTAACCCACAAGATCTTTTTGGGGAACTTTTGGGAAAAAGGGAGAGTCCCGGGGTACTGAAAGGCTGTCCAGTTGAGTGCACTTGCGAACAGGTGCAACATCCAAAGAGTACACTGAGGTGTAACATGTGTGAGCTAGGCATGGAACAGGATTCCCGGTTGAGCTTAGTAGGAGAGGAACTGCCGGAAGTTGGTCCTTTGACGCCAGAGGAAGTAGAAACATGTAGGAAACGCATTGCCATGTTGCACAGGAACACAGGACATGGACCCATAGAACACCTGGTCCGTGCTCTGGAAGCACGGCAAGCTGATCCTAGGATCATCCAGCTTGCAAAGGAGTATGAATGCCCGATTTGTCATGAACTAGGTAGACATGTTCCACGTCCACGAGTGAGCTTGGAACCCATACCACCAAAGTGGCATGTCATGCAGGCTGATGTGGCTTATTGGACTCACCCCCAAACTCATCAGAAGATACAGTTCTTGTTGATGATTGATGAGGGATGCCGTTTTCGTGTGGGAAAGGTTTTGGTCAAAGGATCCGGGGGTGTCACGGGGGAACAATTCATTCAGACCTACCAGGAGTTGTGGAAACCGGTTTTTGGTAAACCCCAGAAGCTCAGGGTTGACCCGGCTGGTCCTTGCCGTTCCAATGCCATTTCGGATTATTTTGGGTCTGAACAGGTTGAATTGGATACGATTCCGGCGGAGGCTCATTGGGGCATTTCTCATGTAGAGCGGGCTATCCAGTGTACCAAACACATCATGAGTAAGCTAGTCCATGAGGAACCCACGATCACATGCGAAGAGGCTCTTGCTGAATCTCTTCGAACCGAAAACGAGCGGGAAATTGTCCGAGGCTTTAGTCCAGTGCAACTGGCCTTGGGAAAGGCTCCAAATGAGTTGGGGCGTTTCGAAATTGGGGCTTTGGAAGGGATACCCGATGTTCTGGTTGAGAACCCCCAAGGGGAATTCCAAAGAAATCAGCAACGTATGATGAGGGCTGAACAGGCTATGACTGAATTTGTTTACCATGATCGGTTGAAGAGGGCCCAAAATACTCGTAGCCAAAGAGTTCAACAGTTCTCTCCTGGGGATTTGGTTTATGTATGGAGAATCCAGACCAAGGGTCCTGCAAGCAGTGCCAAAACTGGAGGATTCACAGGCCCCTGTCGTGTCTTGGCAATGGAAACTCGAAGAACGGAGGACGGAACATATCGTCCAGGGTCGACAGTGTGGTTGGTCAGAGGCTCCAGGTTGATCAAGGCGAACCCCAATCAACTGAGACATGCTTCGAAACGCGAAGAATATCTGGAGGCTCTCACGAACCCACCTGATTTGCCATGGACTTTCACTCAGATGGTTGATGATTTGGGAGACCGTCAATATGATGACATAACGGGGGACGAATTGCCGGAACCAATGGAGCTTGAGAGAGGGTTAGATGAAGAACAACAAAGAGTTCCTTTCAGAAGAGTCAGAAGAAAACGCAATGTCCCAGAGTGTCCTCGTCCTAGTCTGGAAGTTGAGTCTCAGGAACCGGGGGATCATTTTGGTCACATGGTACATGATACTTTGCACGAGGGTTTCCAAGATTTTTATGCTGAGAATTTTTGGAGTGAGGAAACCGCTGCAGTCGAGATCAACATTCAACTTCCGGAATCTAAGAGAGGTAGACAGTACATGGCCCAACACTTTGAATCTTTTCTGAGTTCTCAATTGAAGCGCAGGTCTGTTGAGGTATCAGAAAGGCATATGTCAGTGGAAGAACTTGAACAAATGCGACAGGCAAAGGCAGAGGAGGTCAAAAAGTTTATCAGTGCGGATGCTTTGTTGAGTTTACCACCTCATCTCCAACCATGCAGGTCAGTCGCAATGAAAATGCGGTGGGTGTTGACATGGAAACGGCCGGAAAACGGGCCAAAACAGGCCAAAGCAAGATGTGTGGTGCTGGGTTATCAGGACCCACACTACGCACATCGACAGACCATGGCCCCAACCATGTCTAGGACCACGCGCCAGTTGCTTCTAGTGGTAGCTTCTGCCATGAACATGCAGGTGGCGAAAGGCGATGTCTCAGGAGCTTTTCTTCAGGGGCGAAGTTATCAACATGATGCCTATGTGATACCCACTGATGAGATTTGTGATGCCATGGGTCTTCCGGCTGGGTCAATAACCAAATTGAAGAAAGCTTGTTATGGTTTGGTTGATGCTCCTCTGGAATGGTTTTTGACGGTTTCTGAGTTCTTGGTGTCCACTGGTTTTACCCGTTGTGTTTGTGATCCTTGCTGCTTCAAGTATGTTGATGAAAAGCTTGGTCTTATTGGCTTGATTAGTGGTCATGTTGATGATTTTCTGTTCTGTGGCAAACCTCAGTGTGACATTTGGAAAGGTCTGTGTCGGAAAATCCAAGAGAAATTTAAGTGGGGAACCTGGGAGTACAACAGTTTCGTTCAGTGTGGGGTCAAGGTAGATCGCAATGATGAAGGAGGGTATGATCTCTCTCAGACACAGTACATCGATGACATCCGTGAGATCAATATTCCATCGGAACGCAGGCGGGAACCGAAGTCACCCACCACAGATGGTGAAAAGACGAAACTCAGAGCTGCTTTGGGAGCGCTGTCATGGTGTGCACAGCAAACAAGCCCACACCTGTCAGCGGGCGTAAGCTTGCTGCTATCACAGATTCAGAACAGTACCGTTTCCACGATGATTGAGGTTAACAAGCTGATTTATCAAACTAAGTGTAACCGGAAACATATCTTGAAAATCCATGGAGGCATCCAGGTTTCTGATTTGTTGGTAGCGGGGTGGTCCGACGCCGCGGCACAGAACCGCGCAGACGGAAAGAGTACTCTTGGGATTATCATTGGGGTAACTTCTCAAAAGCTCATGAGTGGGCACATGTGCAAGGTTAGCCCTGTTTTCTGGCGATCAGCCAAGATTGAGAGACAATGTCGCTCACCAGGAGCAGCTGAGTCTCTGGCTGCAATTGATTGCGAAGATGCCATGTATGGAGTCAGATTGCAGTTGCTGGAAATGCTTGGTGAAACGATTCGTGTTCGTCAAACGGAAGAACAGGTAGCTAAGGTAGCTGGGGTCCTAGTGACTGACTCTACTAACGTCTACGATAGGATGAGATCCTCAGTTTACGTGCCGAAAGGCCCAGAATATAGGACCAGTCTGGAGCTGATTGGACTGAAGGAGGCGAGTGATCGGACAAAGATGCCGATCCGATGGGTGCACAGCGACGCACAGCTCGCAAACTCCCTCACCAAACAAACAGAGCAACAACAGTTACAGAAATTCTATGTTTTGGGACAAGCATGGAAAATAGTGGAGGACCCCTTGATGCGTTCAGCACGCAACCGAAAACGTCTCGGTATTGATGCCCTGGAGGAAACCAAAGAGGAAGGTGGAGAAACTGCTGCCGAATCCAAAACCATGTTTGTTACTTCCGGGGGATGTTGATTGACACTCGTACCCATAGCTTGCTTGGTACTCATGCCAGAGTCACTTGCAGTTTGTTGGATCAAAAGCCCTCTCAGGAATCTGATCACTCTTTAGGTGTGGTGCCATAGCTAACTGCTGTACGCCGTTCTAGGCATCCGGGGCTAGAGTGGATTCAACGGGTGTGGTATCTATCCAACTGCTTGATACGAACCAACGCCGGGCATATCCCAGCACGATTGAGAGAAAGGAAACAGCTACCCGCACTAACTTTGTAGTAAGTCTTTGTCCTTATAGGAGTAAGTATGTCAGTACAGTATAGGAGTCAAACCAATTAACTCCTGTACTCACTACAGCAGCGCTGAGCCCGCTGCGATCGTGAAGATGATGAGCAACTTCATGCTATGCAGCCTCTGCCACTGGCGCAGAACTTCCAGGAAGATTGCACACAACTGCAGTCGCTATGGGATGAGGAACTGAGAAATTCTGTTTGATGTTTGTTTCCAGGTTGAAAAATGCCGCTGTCTTGAGTGGAAACTTCAAAGTCCGTCCAAACTGTGCAATCCTAACGTGCCCTTGGTGCCCCTGAGCTTCGTGCATCTTGTCGCACATCAGCTCACGGCCAAAGGTGTGATAGTACGGGTATATGTTCCTGTCACCGTTACACAGATTCACCGCAGTGTTATTTCATTCCTTGCTGTGTGTTTTCGCCGTGGACCTCCCACTAGTTGACACCACCGACAAGTTTTATAGTCCATCTATGTTTATCTATATCTATCTCTAGATATCTTTATCTATAGCCTATCCTCAGCTATTTTGTTAGTCTATACAATCACTGCAAGATTCTGGAAGGATCTGCAACCCTCCTGGCAGAAAGGAGCTGGCGAGCAAATTCCACTGACCTCATCACAGATGTCACACGACTTTGCGCGGTAACAAGACGCGGCTCTTACGAAGTCTCAGCCCATGCCACGACACAACCCGAGCACACAACCCAAGCAACTCCCCCACGTGTACAAACAATCAATGATCTACTGTATGGACAAACAAAAAGCCAATCGTTTGGATGGACATGGAAAAAAAAAACAATACTGTATATACGAAATCAGATCAAAGAAACTGTCAGTCACTGCCCCAATCACGAAGCCCCAATTCCCTGCACCATGTGCCCGGGTGCCCAGCTTGTGACACTCTCCCAAGGCATCAGAAGCGTTCAGGTTCTTTACGCCAGTGCAAACCATCTCAGCAGCAGAGAAGATGGAAATGGTGGATTCCAAACACAAGGTAGCAACACATCAAAGATATCGAAGATCACCTGTTGCCATTGGGTGAATCAACCTTCCAAGCACATCCAGAAATCTCTGTGAATTCCCAAGAATAACCAAAGAACATCAAAGCACCACCGACTGTGAACAGTGTCCCAAAAACCAAGATTGTAGGCCTTTCAGACTCAGTAAAGTAGAATAATCTCCTATATATCCGAATGATTTGGAGTAGAAAGGGCCCAGAATGGTCCAGGTTGCGTATCGGATCCCCATGGATCTCTCGGGGCCCCAACTTCCGCAGGCTGCACAGCCCAGGTGGCGTTGGTGTAGACCTCGTGACACGAGCTTCGAAGCTCCGTGAACTGGAGAGAAAGCACCAAGATGTGCATGTCATGATGATATAATATTATGTTGATATAATCTTACGATATAGTGCATATTATGTATTATATATATATATATTATATTATTGCATATCATATATATATACAGATAGATATATTATGATATATTATTACATATCTAATACGTATAATGTATACTAGTGTATGCCAATGTCATTTTTCAACACACACACATTTCGGTCTACAGAATCTAAAATAAGGGCTTCAAATTTCTCCATCTTGAGAGTTTCAGCATCACCAAGGGAGTTGATCAAGTCACCAAGTCACCGAATAGAGAGCAGTCGCATCGCGCTCCACATCTTCGATCATGGATTGCATAGGATTCTCCTGGGAGCACTGCTTTCACCAAAGAAGCTTGGAAAAAGGAGTGGAAGAAGATCTGCTGCCACTAAATCTTGCACGCTAAATCTTCCACAATAAATCTTCCACCAAAGTCAGTTGCAATGATTTGCAATCAGCACTTTGGAATGGATAGTGGCCCTGTGGTGCCCTCTGGTTCCCTGTGCTGGCCCCGTGGTATGTTCCTGACTACCGAGGATGTAGTACTTTGCTGCACCCTCCAGAACCGGGTCGATGTGGACAGGAAAGTTAGTCCTCACTCATCCAGCGAAACGCAAGCTTCCAACATGAATGGAAGTCCACTAAGTTAGTGTCTTCCAGTCTTCCAAACAAGAAAGTGTCTTTTGTGTCTTTCGCAATTCCATTTTGGCAGCTTGGCATTGCATGCATTGCTTGGCTTCATGAGACTAGGATTTCGGCAGCTGTGTGAAGTTCACCTTAGTGCCCAGGCCAACAAAGCTATGGCGTCTGACAAGTTGGAAGGAGCTGCCTTCAACACATGATGCCACCCTGGCAATGTAAGATGGGGCTGTTCACAACTTGAGTACCAGCAACAGCGATTCTTAAAGTTTACTTGTCGAGTTTGAGTCTATCCTGATATATTTGGATACATGAAAAATCATCAGAACATGCATTGTGCCTTTGATTGTACTTCCTTACATCGGTTCTACCCGCACAGGCCCCAGTGGATCTACCAAGGCCCACACCACCGTCACTAGGCTGATGACCTCAGAGCTTGCTGGGCTCCCTGGTGGCTCCCTGGAGGGGTTGCTGGCTGCTCCCTGACCTCCCTGGGCTCCCTGGGCCGCCGTTCATTGGTATCCAAGTGGGTGCAGAAGCCTCCTGTGACGATGCCAACGAAGAGGTAACTGCTGGCCTCGCGAAGTCGAGATGACAGCAGGCAGGTGCTGCAAGTGCTAGCGACTTAGTAGCGACTTGGTAGTGACTTTAGTAGTGGTAGTAGCGGTGGTAGTGGTAGCACCAGTAGTAGTGTTAGCAGTAGACAGTTGTCTGTAGTATTGGGGTTGCCTGTTCTTGGACATGGCCACCATTGAGCTACCACTGGCATCATTTTTTCATACCCATCCTCCAGGCTTGTGAAGAAGGCTGATCAAATGGTTCGGATTCGGTAGGGTGTTGTGACAAAACCGAAACAGTACCCTTGGATTTCCCTAGTTGAGATCAGGGATGCTTCAGCCTTTACGATCTTTCCAAGTTGTGCTGAGTCTGCCCTCGCTTCCAACACAGGTCAACCAACGACCCTGCAAATACACAACATCCATCGGGGTGATCAGGACGACATCCGTCACCATTCAAGATACCCTTTTGATACGGATTGATGTAGGGATTGATGTACGGATTGATGTAGTAATTGATGTAGGGATTGATGTAGGGATTGATGTAGGAATGGATGTAGGGATTGATGTAGGGATTGATGTAGGGCTTTAAATGTAGGGATTAAATTTCACTAAATTCTAAAGAAATGGAGAAGCATCAAAGGCAGCGGCACCAGTTCGTGGCAAGGCTTCGCCCTTTGAGGTTCTGACCAGCAGAGTAGCCACAATCGTATTGCAGCAGGCACCGCAAGTCCCAAACCTGCACCGCAAACCCGGTCGCACGATACTCCAAGTGGTAACCAGTCACGGTACATCTTGGACAACCCCGGGCTGTATGCAAGTGAAACGCCCTCTCGGATGGACATCGGAGCATAGGAAACGAACCAAGTCTCTACAGGAAAAAAACCAAGTTCATGCGCAGCTGAATAATGGGTCTCCACCGCTGTAGTAGGGAACAGAAATCATATAGTCTGGAGGCTACACGATTTACGAACACGCCTGTATAACAGGGTTGGGCAAAACCTGAAGTGGGGGACGAAAGCCAGTCTCCTCAAGCTTGGTTGTAAAGGATGGGTCTGTGTATGTGGTGCTAGGGCAATGCCGTTGGCTCTGGGAACATTCGCGAAGCAGTCAGCTCTAGGGTGACTGTATGTTGCCTTCATGCACCTAGACCTTCCCGGGCAACTTCGCAGGTATATTCACTTTATTCAACTACGCCTCCACGCTTAAATTCGCTTTTTCTGGGCTGCAATTACAGCTGTAGCCAGGGCCGAGTGCTGCACATGAAATGCATTCATTTTTAATACGCCAAGCAAAGACCACAAAAACATACAAAAACCAGGGCAAATACCTATGGCTGTGTCTGAACCCTGTGGTTTTCCATCATTTCTTGCAGCTCATCTCCGAAACCAAACATGTCCCAGCAACACCATCGGGCTTGAGACAGCACCAGCTCCGAACTCTGCGTTTTATGACACCTCCTGGTATTTGCAATCATGTGCAAAAAAAACAATTGTGTGGGTTTGGGAATGTCGCAAACACCCACATGAGCCATTGCAAGACCCGTTATGCTATTTTGCAACACCCTTTGGTACACCGTTTCCCCAACCCCCCTCTAAACCCTTTGTTAGATCCCACAACTCAGCCCTGCATTCCACAGACTTCGCAGTTTCAAACCGTTGGTTCATACAGGGAATCATCCAACCACTGTAAACATGAACGGTTGGAGAGTTGAAAATCAAGCACCTGGAAGCTTGAAAGTTTATCCAAGACCCGTTTTCAGATACAGACTTTTGTCGAAAATGACTTTGACCTTTGAGCCCAACTTTGTGTTCAGTGGAAGTCCAACATACAATGGTACGGCAACATCAAACTGGTCAAAAATCGCCGACTACCATCTGATTCCAATTTTGCAAAACGAGTGAATATGTGCGTAAATGACCCCAAAATGAGGTCGGGAAACGGTTCAAAAGCGGAGCACAAATGAACAGCTTGGCAAATAAAAGCCAAGTGTGGCCCAACATGGGTCGAATTCGCGATTGGCCCAATTCTGTCCACATCGGCTTACGCTTCTCACGCATTCTCCCTCTCTTCCCCCCTGCGAAATTTTGACAAAGGGTTCCAGCCCCTCAACAGCAATCCTTCCCCGTGTTACCACCCCTCTGATGAACAAAAAACTCGCCCGGGTGTTCAATTGCATTTGCAATTGAAAAGTAATTATATAATCATGAAGCAACCCAACAGCCCCAAACCAAAATTTTAACCCCTATTTCGGAAAAAGTATTAAAAACTTATCTTTCGATTTCAAACAGAAGACGTTCTTTTTGAAGATTTCAAATCTATGATTAGGCAGGAAGCTTCGAATTCTAATATTAAGATATAAAGCAATAGGCAATAGTTCAAGTGTGAGGAGATTGATCAATTTTTGAAAGAGATCATGTTGTTTTGCTGATGTCTCATCTTATATATTTATATATTCTTAGGGGAAACCCTCGAAATCCATCGCAAATTTCCCTGTACAAAACAACCCTGAACAATGAAAACTACCCGGGTTGCTATTGTTTGGGAGGGGTGGTTAGCAATACAGTGAGAGGATTACTAATTTCAACCACAATATGATTGGCCAAACCAGACACCCGGCAAAAAATCGGCCACATTATCAAGCGCATAGTTATCCTGGAAACATATTTCTGGAAAGAACTCTGGCCCCCTCATGGACATATCTCAACTCGAAAACTTCATTGTCGTTTTAACTGTTCAGAAATAATGGTCCATAGTGATTGATAATAGGAGATAATCATAGCAATGATAATAAATCATAATAAATCAGTAAATAACGGTTGATAATTAATCGAAAATCTCGAAACAACAAATTATTCGAAGTTCCAAAATTCCCTCTACCTGCCTTATCACAGCGTCGTCCGCACGCTCTGCCACGTGAGGATTGCTGCTCTGCCAAGAGATGGCCGTTGCAATGCCGATCGCTAATGTCCACAGACCCATCAGGAGGAGTGGAACCTGACTAGGAAGATCTGGGAAGAATTGAAGTGGCCAAAGTTTATGCTTTGGATGCGACGCAACATAGCAAAATGTGGATTTTCTCCTTTGACAAAACGTGGAAATGCGCTTCAATACGTTCAACTCCCGTTTTCTGTTCTGTCTGTGGCTCCAGCCATGGGAACCAGAACGATAAGCATCTGAGCAAAGTGATGAAGTGCACGGGGAAGGTCCGATTTTACAGAAGGCTACGTCAAAATTAACTGAAATCCCAACAGGCCACAGGGTACCATTTATGGTGTCCTTTTTGATCCATTCTGCAAGAATTGAGACAACACATTGTTGCAACAACGTGCGCTTGAAGCCTGCGTCTGTGGCTTGAGTGAATGTGTGTGTGTGTGCTGCTCGCTCATGCAATAGTGCAACCTGCTTTACACACTTTGCAAAGATGATCTATGCAGAAAGCTCCTAGCACTCAAGTCAACAAAACCCGACCTCGGCATGAATAAGCCAATGATAAGCCCTTCAAGTCTCCCAGTCTCTCCTTTCCCAACAGCCTTCACAAGATCGAAGTTTCCCAACAGAATCAGCATGCAGGACTTCGTTGTGTGAACCACTTGTCCAAAGGCGTAGACCTCAACGGGCTGTGGGAAGGGAATGCTACCAACACAATGCAGACGCAAGGGACAAAACAAGCAACCCATTTGGTTTCATGTCATCCCGAGACCCAGCGAGACCCAGCCCACGCCATCTATGTCCCCGTCACGCTGCGTCACGCCTTCTCCTTCATTTCTGTCAGCTTTTCATTTGCCTCAAACTTTCAAGAAACATTGTCAAATGTGCACATCTGCGGCCGCAATAAATTCCTTCGAAATGAGTCACAAAATGTCACGAACTCACATTCTCCCCGCATGGCCTTCTCACTTGCCATTGCCATGACTTCTTTTGCACCAGGCACCCTGAACCACAGCGACGTTACAACGAGTGCTCTACAACTCAAAATGCTGAGGAGTCCGCATCTCGTTGCATGTGTTTGGCAAGTCCTTCACCACCGCCTGGGGTTCCACAAAACTTAGGTCCAGCTCCAAACTTGACACAGCTCGCACCTCGAAATCAACACACATTTGTTTCAGCTCTTGCCTTGGACCAGGGAATCAAACAAATGGAGAATTTCTTCTGAAGGTTTTCTTTGTGTCCATGTTCCGGTATCACATGCAGATTATGCAGTTCAGTTCATTCACATCTAGGGAAAGATGGCCCGCTATCGTCGTCAGATCCTCTTCAGAGGGCACATCTTTGAGCTCCCGACGCCAGCTCCACTGCGCTATCCAGGCTGGTGTCTACCCTTCCTGAAGCTGCACGGCATCGTTAGTCCAAGATATACAAGATTTCACCCCCCCCACTCAGAAGTAACAATGTTTGGCCCGTTTTTTGATCTCTGGAATGTAGAAGTTGCAGGATGGTAAAGGCAAGAGAAGAATTCAGCTTCCGAAACGCCGGAGAGCTCACTTCAATTTGACTTGGAGAAAGTGACTGTTTTTGAGCTCGGGACTTAGCTGAGTTTCGATCATGTTCATGTTTTCGGTGACCACCATGCCACCTGAATCGACTGCAATCAGCACCCTCACGGCAGACATTGTCTTCCAAGCTCAAGCGCAAGCTGTGGGCCAAGAGTGTCACAAAGTGTATCTGTTACTTTAAAAAGGCGACATCGAGCTCATTCATTCCATGCATTGGTTGCACCCGAGCGGTCTGGCATCGCTTTTGACCCGAAAATCAGCAGCCACGCTGTCTGTCCGACTGCTACAAGGTGGGATCCAAGTGTCTTCTTGCTAAGGAGCCAAAAGTCTCTCTCAGAGTGCTCGGCTCGTGCCTTGTTTCAGCACCCTGAGCTTTAAAGTCAACGATCTCCTTTGGAAATCCAATATCCAAAAATCGAAGCTTCCATCCACCAGCAATCTTGGGGCAAAATCAAAAAGAAATTCCTCTGAAGTCATCTGATGAAGGCCAGTAGAGAGCATTACCATCAGAATTGACAACTGCAAATAGAGATGGCTTCCCTCCCACCTATGTTTTGCCGAAAGATTTCTGTGGGTAAAGCCTGCTCAGGAGCGTTGCTCCACATCGTCGAAGAGATGTCGTTGCGCACAAATTGTCCAAAATAGCCTGGCAAACATGCATTCATGGGCAGAAAAAGTGATACCTGCTGCAAACACTTCTGCTTCCACACAGTCCGCTTTGCTGCGCAGAAATTCCCGAAGTAAGCATCGCGTCGTCGAATGGCAATCTTTTCGCTGATGTAAGTCGAGTGGCAGCAGAGGCCAAGAATTAGTCATTGGCCTCGTCCACCTCAGCTTGAGCAGTCATAGTAAATAGCATCTTATGGGCGGTTTCAACCCCTATGAAAAATATTGGTCAGCCAAGCAGTTGTTAATTAGTAATTATTAAGGAAAATAGAAAATGACTAATACCACCAACCAGATATGCAGGTTACCAGAAAGTGCAGTCATGTGAGTGAAAAATCCACGAATTTCCTGCACTCAGGGTTCTTCTCTAGTTCGAGGAAACACCTGTGAAAACAAGAACAAAACGTGGAAAATTCGGCTGTCCCTAAAAAAGCAAATGATGGAATTTAACTTTCAAATTTTGTTCGTCCAAAAACTTGAGATACATTCCCAAATAGATATGAATGCTCGTCGTATCTTTAAAAATAACCAAGTCTGTAGCAATAGTGTTTGAACATGTTTCAAATCTATATCATATTGCTTGTCATGTGGTTGGTGGCCATCAGTGCATCAAATCTGCTGACTTTCCAAGCGGCCTCCCCCGAAGAAGGCGGTCCACCTCGCCACACTCAGCATCAGGAAAAGCTGGTCGAGGTTGAGAACCAACTACTGCTGATTGCCCCTGATTAGTAAGTAGTAGTAGTAGTAGTAGCAGTAGTAGTAGTAGTAGTAGTAGTAGTAGTAGTAGTAGTAGTAGTAGTAATAGTAGTAGTAGTAGTAGTAGTAATAATAGTGGTAGTAGTAGTAGTAGTAGTACTAATAGTAGTAGTAGTAGTAGTAGTAGTAGGAGGAGTAGTAGTAATAGTAGTAGTAGTAGTAATAATAGTAGTAGTAGTAATAGTAGTAGTAGTAGTAGTAATAGTAGTAATAGTAGTAGTAATAGTAGTACTAATAGTAGTAGTAGCAGGAATAGTATAGTAGTAGTAGTAATAATAATAATAGTAGTAGTAGTAATAGTAGTACTAGTACTAGTAGAAAAAATAATAGTAGTAGTAGTAGTAGTAATAGTAGTGGTAGTAGTAGTAGTAGTAATAATAGTAGTAGTAATAGTAGTAGTAGTAGTAATAGTAATAGTAGTCGTAGTAGTAGTAGTAATACTAGTAGTAGTAATAGTAATAATAATAGTAATAGTAATAATAATAGTAATAGTAATAATAATAAAATAGTAATAGTAATAATAATACTAATAGTAGTAGTAGTAATAGTAGTAGTAGTAGTAATAGTAGCAATAGTAGTAGTAGTAGTAGTAGTAGTAGTAGTAGTAGTAGAATTAATAGTAGTAGTAGTAGTAGTAGTAGTAGTAGTAGTAGTAGTAGTAGTACTAGTACTAGTAGTACTAGTAGTACTAGTAGTAGTAGTAGTAGTAGTAGTAATAGTAGTAATAGTAATAATAATACTAGTAGTAATAGTAGTAATAGTAGTAGTAATAGTAGTAGTAAAAGTAATAGTAGTACTAATAGTAGTAATACTAATAGTCGTAATAATAATAATAGCAGTAGCAGTAGTGATAATAATAGTAATAATAGCAGTAGTAGTAGCAGTAATAATAATAATAATAGTAGTATTAATAATAATAATAGTAGTAGTAATAATATTAATAGTAGTAGTAGTAATATAATAAAATAATAGTCATACTAGTAGTAGTACTAGTAGTAGTAATATTAGTAGTAGTAGTAGTAGTAGTAGTAATACTAATAATAGTAATAATAATAATAATAGTAGTAGTAATAATAATAATAATAGTAGTAGTAATAATAATAATAATAGTAGTAGTAATAGTAGCAGTAGTAGTAGTAGTAATAATAATAGTAATAATAATAATAATAGTAGTAGTAGTAATAGTAGTAATAGTAGTAATAATTATCATAATAATAATAATAGTAATAGAAATAGTAATAATAATAGTAGTAAGAATAAAAGTAATAATAATAGTAATACTAATAGTAGTAGTAGTAGTAATAGTAGTAGTAGTAGTAGCAATAGTAGTAGTAGTAGTAGTAGTAGTAGTAGAAGTAATAGTAGTAGTAGTAGTAGTAGTAGTAGTAGTAGTAGTAGTAGTAGTAGTAGTAGTAGTAGTAGTGATAGTAGTAATAATAGTGGTAGTAGTAGTAATAATAATAGTACTCGTATTAATAACAATAATAATAATCGTAGCATTAATAGTAATAATAGTAATAGTAGTAGTGGGAGTGGTAGTTGTAGTGGGAGTGGTAGTGGTAGTGGTAGTGGTAGTAGTCGTCGTAGTAGTAGCAACAGGAGCAATTGTTGTTATTGTTGTTGTGGTGGTGGTAGGATTAGTGGGTAGATAGATAGATGAGTGGATTGATAGGATCAGATAGGCCTAGATAGGATTAGATAGGATTAGATAGGATTAGCTAGGATTAGATACTGATTGGATAGAATTGGATAGCATTAGATAGCATTAGATAAGATTAGATAGGATCAGACAGGATGAGAAAGGCTTAGATAGGATTAGATTGGATTAGATGGATTAGATAGGATTAGAGGGGATTAGATAGGATTAAATACGATTAGATACTGATTGGACAGAATTGGATAGCATTAGATAGGATTAAATAGGATCAGATAGGATACGATCAGATTCAATAGGATAACATGAGATGAGATGATATGAGATAAGATAAGATACGATAAGATAGAATAGGTAGAGACATGCATATGTAATGATGACATACAAAATGAATTCCCCGCTACATCCAGCTACTAATGATGTAATAATATGGCAACGGGCTGAGGGGTTCAATATGGTTGAATCGTGCTTGCGATTCCTGTCTTACGATACTTCGAGGGTCCTTTCAGGCAATAAATTCAGCCGATGCACATTCTTCGCAACTGCCATCCTGGTCTTCTGAGTCGGTCTAACAGGTCTCCTGCAAAATTCACAGGTGACCCACCATTGATGTCCCGCGTCAGGTACGTTGACCTTTCTCACTGTTGCTTCCAATTCCAAAAAACTTTGTCGCTGCATAGTATTCAATTGGAAGCATGGCCAAGACCGTTTGTCTTAGTCGACGGATTGATTGATGTGGGTTCTCACTCATGCATGATGAGTATCCCCTACATACCAGGCAGATCCAGGAAATACAATAGCGTCGGAGAATCATGAACACTGCTCAATCGCAGGGCGCAAAGGAAGTTGAGCCAAACAGGGAGATTAGCGACAAAGAGATCTGATGGAATCTGGTTTTTCAAGTTGCCCTGCCACTCACAAAGAACTTCTGAACTGAACACTGGGATACTTCACCACCTCCCCCACCCATCCCCTGGATTCTAAGGGCAGCAAGTCCCAAGCTCTCCGGTCTCCTGTTGTATCAATAGCTGGCCTTGCCTCGACAGTGATTTGCAGATCTTCTGCATCACCTACAGAGTTGCATCGATCACCGGCTCATCCATCTTGCTGTCAGCATGACTTTGTGGCTCAAATCTGTCTCAAAGAAGGAACACTCCGAGCAAGGGCTGAAGGATGGTGAAGGTCTAAAAGCACACTGATCATTTATAGATTTTGGCAACGGGGTGCAGAGATGCCTGCTTTAGAGTCATCGTAATAGTCAATCACATAGCGAACTGTGCGCTGACCACACCGGTCCTTAGCTCCAAAAGCAGCCTCTGAAAGGATGCAAAAGGACTGTTTTGAACAGTGAAGGCCGCTGTAGCCTTAACGGTGAAAAGTTGCCTTACAACCTTGCAAAAAGTCTAATGCTTCAGCGACCGAGTTACTGTTGATTTTCTGCTACGATTTAGATCTTCCAATGCTCACCATTCGACTTCGAATCTTTTTCTGCTTAACATCCTATGACAACGTCTGACCTCAAAACTTCCTGCTGCGCCAGCGTCAACAAACCAGTCGTGTCGGTCAAAAGGCACACCCCTGTACGACAGCTGTTTTGACCACCAGCCACCCCAGCTCAGGTCTTTTTGTCGTCCAACGAAGCGGAGTAAGCTTGGGTTCCTTGGTTGAGTCCACACAAAGTTGAACGAAGGTTCGATTTCACAAAATGGTTGGGATACAGCAGTCATCGAAGGCTGCAGTCATCAGAAACTTACCTAAGAGAAGGATTGCAGACCATCAAACTGAAACAGATGCCTGGTTTTGGCGGGCATTCCGCATTTTGGATGAAAGGACCCATTCAATGCCACAGCAGCGTGTCACTTGAGGTAGCTCTGCTTGAGTCCTAACGCGACTTGCGGGGTCCTGCCACTGGTGCCAGCTCAAAATGCTCAAGGACGGGTTGTGAGCCAAGTCTCACGCACGTTTTGGAATGCAGTTTCTCCCAATCAAGAACTGCTTTCCAGGACTTCTCGTTGGTCACATTGTGTGCATACACCACATCATCCATGGCCTGATGCGAGCTTGTCAACACAGAATATCTAATCGGTGCAGTCTCTTTGAAATCACAAATTCAACAAATTACATCAATTGACTAAATACAAGAGTACTAAAATTACACAAATCTAAATACTAATTTACCAACATGTTACATCGATTACATCACACAATCAGCTCATGCCATTAACCGTCACTCCTTCCAGGCCTCAGCCTCTGCCTCTTTGTTCTTTCGCAACAATGCATGATAGAACCTCGCGAAAAGAGGGGCACCATGGGGCACCATGGGGTACCGTTATCCACTGTCTGTTCAATATTTTTCAATGCCACCAAAGGACTGTTGAGAGGAAGGATAGACCCAGTTGCCCGCTTCTCCGGTCTTTGGGATTGAGGACACTTCACCTTGGAACATGACAAGATCCCGGCCCAAACTGGACCAACAAAGTCCTCTTGATCTTTCGCAACCCCATCAAATCACGTCCGGATGTGCACCACCATCCTCCCACATGGGGTCCGAAAGCAGTCACCAGTAGCTCGGCGCGAGCTAATGAAGGCCCAGCACGGGTCCAATTTGCGGCCCCAAACAGAGCCGGTTGCACAGCCAACATAGGCCAAACATGGCTGTGGGTCCCCTCTACCCCGTGGTGAACATCCCGGAAATACCAAATCAGTCCCTGGTGGGATGTGCACACATGTTTTGCCCCTCTATCTTTCCTCCTTCACATCCCAAGTGTGAGCGATCTCAGTCACGACACACTTGGGTCAGACATGTGCTGCAATGAACTTGGAGAAACTTCGATTTCCAGGCCCAAGCAACGGTCTTTCTTCAAGTCCATGCTCTGAGATGCTGCAGGTGTTTGTGGCATCTCGGGCATCATATTTCGAGGATTCAGCACCTTGGTCCCACGGATGAGGAAATGAAGAAATGAGAAAACACGAAAACAAAGCTACAGAATGATACAAAAAGCATAAGAAGAAACAGAAAACAGAAAGCATCTGATGGATGATGAGTCGAAGAGGACACTCTTTCCAACTGAAAAAGGAGGACATCCGCCACGCTATCCGATTCTACTTTAAATTGCTTTGAACTTTCAAGGTAGCGCAACCATTCCTCGCCTCGCTGTTCGTTGAACGCATCGGACCTCACTGTTCGACTGAAAAAACATTAGAGTCCACAGCATTTCAGACAACAAGCTGATTGTCAGCATTTGTCATTCCTAGTTGGATGCCCAATCAGCCGTCGCATCAGGTATTCTCCCCATCACAACTCACATGATCCCTGGCATCTCAGATGCTGTTGTCATGAGAATCGAATGTTTCCCGTACAGTTTCCCAAACAGCTGTTTCTCATTTTCTCTCCTGAAACATGTTTTCTTTTTTCAACTTTCTTCAACTACGTTAGCCACAAAATGTTTGGTGCCCCCACATCCATCAGTGGAACTTGTCGTTTCAGCTCGCAATGGACAACCAGAGCTTGAGCTCGCCATGGCTCCGGCCTCTCTTAGTCAGCTTTGAAGCTCAGGCGAATTCCTTTGAGGATGTAGATTTTCTGTTGAGAGATTTGCTTCGCTGCAGATCTTCGATTCTTTCAGCAGCTCTTGAACCATGGCAAGAGGATGAGGATCGAGGCCAAAGCCAACAAGTTCCAAAAAGTGAACAGCATTCAACAACTCACGTGGAGCTGTCAAGCCAACATGCCACACTTGAGGCTGGGACGTGACACGATGCCAAGCAAAATTAGTGCAACCTGGGTCAGAAGACGTCGGATTTCATCACTTTAAAGTCTCTAAATCGCATTGGTGTCATCCAACTTACTTTTCCAGAACCTCCAAGAACATCCAGCTTGAAACAAAATGTTGAGTGTCATGACACTTCCAAAGAGTCACATTGTGCATCCACTGCGGTGATGTTATCAACTCAAATGTCAACAAGCTGTGAGTCCACGTCAAGTCATAGGTGTCGAACAGTGACACCACAGAGAGATAGGAGTACCACTGGCGCCCTCAGAGTGCAATTGTGGCTGAGACTCATCTGTGACTTCCCCGGATCGCAAAGGGAACCGAGCATGAAACCAAGCTGTGGACAACGGAACTCACCAAGGAAGCCAAGGCCCAAGCGTTGGGAACCAGCTACATTCCTCAGCTGGGGCATGACACAAAGCTAGCGGCTAGCGCTTCCAAGAGCTTCCAGCTGGAACCTGGAAATCTTTGCTTCTGCAGCAATGCAAACATGTCACAGACCACGTCCACGCCACATGCAACCCAGGTACGCACTCCAGTTGGCAACAAATGCATACACAGGTCAGGATGGCCTCGCTTCTTGTGCAGTCTGACTGAGGGCGAAAAAGGCAAGAAATACTACAGAGACAAAGATATTTTGCAATTTGTTGACATGGCAGCAATTCTGTATCTGCCACAGAAATGAGGCCAGTGCAATGGACACTCCCGCAATAAGCAAAAAGGTCGGCCTGACATTGCTCAAAACATGCCCCCGCTGTGCCAGGTTCTTCATTTGAGCAAGAAGTTGTCGAGTTCAGTTGCGCATCTACGACTCTAGCAGCCGCGAAACGAGGAGCAGTGACACAGTGACATGATGGAAAATTCCTCTTGTCTTTGCATCAGCTGCTTACTGCGTTTGCATTTTATGATGTTATGCATGTGGCGAACATGTTTGCTTGCAAGCTCCATATGCTCACAAATCATCATGCAATGACCACTGCGTTGTCGTTTTTAGTTTCCAACATGAGCATACATGAGCTACAATTGTCAGCGGGTTGGTCAACGCCGTGTGATGACTAAACCACACGCCTGAGCATGCCTGATGGACTTTCAAATCACAAGCCGGGCAGACAGTCTCCCGCATCCGCTCACAAAAACCACCCAATCTTCTTGTTTGGCCTCAGACTGTTCACTCCATCTCTGCAGTCATATCGCTTGACTCGAATGGCAAAAGGGAGTAAAAAGAAGTACAAAAGGTTGCTAGAGCGATAATACCAACCAACAAACAAACAAAACCTCAAACAAACCAAGCTCACTAATCCTACGCGGGTTTCCTGAAGCTATGCCACCCTCAGTCTAAAGAAACCATGTTGGGACCCCTGCTGAGATATGTTTGCTTCTATTCTCTTTGTCACAATGTCCAACTTCGATGTATCTTTGTTGATCTTTGTTGCCACGCTCTGTGTTGGTGTCGCTCTTTTGATGCGACGCTGCTCTGAATCTGTTGTGCTTCTATTCTCACTTTGCGAACCATGGAACCCCTTCTATCCAATTCTCATGAATATGATTTTGCTGACTAACAGGCAACCAACTTGGTTTGCATTGTGACATCGGTTCCAGGGCTGGAATGATGAGTTTCACAACAGGATGATTCTATCCGTAGTGAGTCGCAAGGATCTAGATTCCCAAATAAACCGGCAAAAACCAAAAGAATCATCCAGCTGGTCTGTTGTGATTCCAGTATCGTGCATCAATCATATGTATGTACTAAATGAATTGTGTAGATATATATATATATATATATATTATCTATATATATATATATATGTTTGTGTGTGTGTTTATTCATTTATATCTTTGGTTATTGAGTCGATGATCAATTCTTCGGTGCTAAGGTCCCTCACATTGAATGGTGGAACCTCTCCTCCAAGGCTTGCAAACTGCTGGACCTCACGTCATGGGATGGAGTGACACTCTTGGTAAGACACTCTTAGCAGAACACTCTTTGCAAGAAACTCTGTGAGTGACACTCTTAGTGATGCACTTTCAGAGTGACAAGCTTGGTGGGACACTCTTGGTGGGACAATCTTGGAGTGGCTTGCTTGGTAAGACACCCTTGGTAAGACACGCTTGGTAATACACCCTTGGTAAGACTATGTAAATGAGACACTCTTGGTCAGACACTCTTAGAGTATGGCAGTCTTGGTACTCTTGGCAAAACACTCGTAGTATGGCGCTCGTGGTAAGACATTGTTAGGAGACACTGTTGGTGATACATTGAGAGTGACACTCAGCGAGAGACACTCTTGGCTAGAAACTTTTGGCAGTGCAATTGCATCAAGACATTCTTGGTGAGACCCTCTTGGAGTGAAGCACTCTTGGTAAGACGCTCTTGGTTGGACAATCTTGGAGTGGCTTGCTTGGTAAGACACTCTTGGTAAGACACCCTTGGAGTGACACTCTTCGTAAGATACTCTTTGTGAGAAACTCTTGGGGGGACACTCTTGGAGTGAGACTTTGGCTTAAACACTTTTGGTAATACACTCCTGGTAGGACACTCCTGGAGTGAGACTCTCTTGGAGTGACGCTCTTGGTAGGACACTCTTGGTAAGACACCTATGGTAGGACACCCTTGGATTGACTCTCCCCTCGTGAGAAACTCGCGCAGTGAGACACTCTTGGAGTGGGACTAGAAATGCCTGAAATCTGTGCAACGTTGATGGAAACTCGTATGGCAAGGCCAAACAGCTCAAACGCATATTTCATCAGTTGATACGTCTGAGGCTACAGCCAAATGTCCGGCCACATAGGGTGGTGGCTGTGCACCCAACGCGCATGTCCGGAACTTGCATGCAGAACTCGGCCAAAATCACTGAAGCAAATACAAGCAAAGTTCCAGCAGCTTGGTACCTCAAATTTGCAGCTAAGCTAGGTCAAACTTAGTTCTTGCAACAAGTGGTCAAAAACAGAAATGGGCTCTAACACCTTCAAAATTCAACCACAACCCAACTTGGGCCGCTGACTCTTGCCCGCAGTAACCTTTGCTGCAAAAGCAAGTCCCCATGGTACACTTCGAGGACCACCTCGGCCCAGTGCGGGGGTTCACGGCGCGGCTTTCGCAGGCCTTCGTCATAAGCGGCTCCTAGCAATCTGTTCATCTTGACTTGGACAGGAATTCCTTGACTTCGCCGACTCGAGACCGGAACACGGAGACTGAAACATAAAACAAGAAGAACTCTATATAACCTCGCAAAACTCTAACCCCACTTGACACCTTGGAACCCTACAGTGAGCTTGAAACAGGAAGACAAAGGAACCTTCAACCCGACCTTGCATTGAAGCCACCACTGACCACACTGGAACTTATGTGGGCTGAAGACGCCCTTGCGAATGGTTGGTCTTTCGGCAAAAAATAGATTCCCTTCGGCCATAGCACAGAATAACGAACAAGAGACAAGCTACCAGCTATATCCATGCTAGCATGCCTTCCTGGCATCTTGTATCTACACTGGATCTACACTGGAAGAAAACAAAGTGTCCAAAGGCATTGCTCAACATCTTGAGAACCCTTGCATGACTGAGACACCTACGGGCACTCTTGAACTCCGGGTATCATGCAGGTGCCCATGGCTTTGGTTTCGCATGCCTGCTTGCACCGTCATCGCAATGTGAAAGGCTCGAAAAAACAAAAGTGCCGCCCCTACTGCTCCTGCTGCTGCCAATGCTCTCCGAATCATTCAATGAAATTATAGCTTTCTTCCTTTCTCTACATAGTTGCTGACTGCATTACGTACTGCGGATCAAATTGTCCACGCAGTTCTTGAGTATGGTTGTTTGTCATTGTCATCCTCACTTTCATCTTGTTCTTCTTCTTCTTCTGCTTCTTTCTTTTTTCTCCGTCTTCTTCATCTTCTTCTTCTTTCCTTCTTCTCCATCCTCTTCGTCTTCTTCTTTATTCTTTCTTCTCCGTCTTCTTCGTCTTCTTCTTCTTTCTTTCTCCTCCATCTTCTTCGTCTTGTTCTCTTTTTTCTTTCCGTTTTTCTTCTTTGCCTTTTTCTTCTTTATATTTTTCTCCGTCCTCACGTTACCCTCTTGATTTTCCTTTCCAATGGTGATAATAATGGCTGTGGCAGTGACTGCCAGTTCAGGGTCCCCTTCGCTTTCTCCCTCCCCTCTTCTTTGTCACGCCAGAGATACCTAAAGATACCTAAAATCTAAAGTGGTTGTCAGGTAGAGGCATGAGCCATATGAAGAGCTCCATTTCCACCAGAAGCATCGAAAAACAACGTGTGATCAACGAGTAGTGAAGTTCTACAAAAGATACCTTAATTTCTAGGAACGTCTTCCAAACATATCCAAAATGCATGCCGCAGTCCATGTCCCCAATCAAAATTGCCTCGCACACAGGAGCACAGTCTGGCCACTGGCAGGTGCCGTTGACATTGTACTGGCAACAGGGAATGCAACGGGGAATACAGGGACAGCTGTTTCGAGAGTGAATCCCAACGATTCCCAGAGCATCTAATCCTCAAGCCCTAGGTCAGGTGTGCTGTTCTCGAGGGATTCCTCTTATATGGGGATGACCACGGCACATCAGAAACACATGTTGCAAATGACGGGACTATGATTCATCTGCAGGTCCCAAACAAATTCAACGGCCCACGAGCACCTCCCCCCGCACGCGTACGACGGAAGCTGCTTCCACTGACTCTCTCATGACCTGGATTTGTTTCTCCTTGTCCTGACCATGCGACCACTTTCAGCGCAAAGAAAGCTTACCCTTGTAAACAAACAACGCACAAGATGTCATGCTTACCCCTGACAATCACAAGACCCGAAGAGTAAACCGAAGAATTCTTTTGAGTCTCATGACAGCTCACGACTACAAGTGACTACAAACTTACAAGGACCATTGACAGTTAGGCCGGGTCACATGGGCCGACAATGCCGATGCCAGTTGCAAAAGGAAAATGCACCTCGGTCAAGACCAAGCACGCCAATTTGTTATTTCTTCCACGGTTCACCATGGTTGACAACCCTTCATAATTCTTCATGTTGATACTGATGACAGTAGATGACAGTCAATGATAGGATCCATTTTTCCAGACTTTTGTTGAAGGCGGGAATACTCGAAGATTAAGCAAGTGTCAGGCAAGGGCGGAGAACAGAGTAAGCCACCCCAGTCCACCACCCCCAAGGCAGGGGGGGCAGAAACCCAGAAAGAACAAGTCAGCCACCCTGTGTGGCAAAGTCACAGCCTGGATGATGGTCGCTGTTGACAGTATTTTGCCTGCATGGATTAGGCAGAAGTGCCATTATTTGCTATTTCAGCATGGTGCTTCTATTGATGGTTCAGCATTATTTAATTTGCAACACTTTGTGGCATTTTACTTGATGTGGGCTGTACCAAAAGCTGGTAATGAACCTTTAATGTGTATTTTACTGGCAAAGGAATTGATGGGTTTTGCTGGTGTAGCATCGTTTTTAGTACTTATTTGCGCCATATGGCATTATGGTTTTTATTCCGGTTAGTTTATGCTTTCAAGTTTGGCCTCGGATTGATGGTTTTATGATTGACGGATGTATTGTTTGCGGTTTATAGTTTAAGGGTTTGAGGGTTTAGGTTTTGTGGCTTTGGGGTATATGGTTTAAAAATGTTTCAGAGGTGTACTGTAGGTTTTTATAGTTTTTGGAATTAGGTTTCATGTTTAGAAATCTTGGTATGATGGGTTCATGGTTTTAAGGTTTACGGCTTATGCATTGGTTTCAGGGTTGATGGGTTTAGGGTTTTAGGGCGTAGCGTTTCAGGGTGTAAGGTTTTGGGGGTTCAGTTTGTATGGTTTAGGGCTCATGGTTTTAGGGTTTATGGGTCCATGGTGTTAGGATGGTTTTGGGTTTTAGAGTGTATAGTTTTAGCATTTTTGGGTTTTAGGGTTTAAGTTTTACGTTTTTAGATTTATGTTTTTGTCCGATGGGTTTATGCTATTAAAGTTTAGGGTTTGTGCGTTGGGGTTTTTGGTTTTGGGCTTTTTGGTTTTCGGCAGCAAAACAACAACCATAAACATAAAACCTCAATACTAAAACCCGAAAACAACGCTGTAAATCGAAAAACGTTAACCTACACCCTAAAACATGAATAGTTGATGAAGTGATTCCGGTACAGGGGCTGATGCTGACATGGGGGTTGATCGACTCATGGGTACTCCGTCATAGAGTGAATCCATCTAGTCTCATCAGGCGAATTCTTCTTGCACATATTTTAGCTTAGGAAATCATGGCTTATGGCACATGTGTAGCCTGCTCTCAGCCATCACAGGCCATCACAGGCCATCACAGGCCATCTCTGAGTCTCTTGCAGCGTGCAGCGAAGCATCGCGCTTCGCTCAAGGAAGCAACATAGGGTGATTGGCTGTATAAGGCAAGGACGTAATGCCCGTGTCATGGGAGCACACACTGCTTTCTACCAACATCGAATGCCACAGGAGTGCGTAGACTTGGTTCGACATGCCACCTGAATCAGCTCTGTAGAAAAGCCATCGATCTACTTAGGCCATCAGTGCTGCCCATCAGCTACTCTCCTCATTTTTAGCTGCAGTGAAGAGACCAGCTGCATGAGTAGCAATAGATAAGTGCCCTTAGATCTTTGTGAAGCATGGCGGACTCAAAAGTGAGCTGGGAAAAGCCAAAGCTGCAGAAGAAATGGAACATCAAGAGTCTGAGCATTCTGAAGATAACAGCAAACGCTTTCCACGCAGCCCATAACACCAACCGATTTTCTGTAGATAGATTCACGGAGTCCTTGATTTTATGCTTAAGTGTGTAAGCCTTCAGTGTTTTTGTGGTCCACTCCAATCAGAGCACTCAACCACTTCGCCGAAAAAGACACTGCCCACCTTCGGTGTCGACTGTTTCTTGTCAACACCTGCAAACACTGACATCTGTATGAAAATGTGCAATCTGCGGATCTAATTTCATTTCAATTGTGAACAGGGATCTTTTGTGGCTCTTTGTCTTCAGGGCGAGTGGAAAGCACTGCCCTGTTGCACCATTGCTGGCTCCTTTTTCCCTTGCAGGATTCACCGGGCTGTACCGATGTCACCTTGAAGCTCTGCGGGCTGCAAGTGTCACACACCATCAGCTTCCAGTCACCACCTATTCCAACTGTTTGAATCCCTGTTGGTGATGGTCATCGTGGGTTGCAATCCTAAAAGCGTTGTAAAACCATCGCATTGTTTAATAAGGTTTCTATACTTCTGATCCAAAAGTTTCATGCTGAGACTAGTTCTGCCCCTGGGCAACCGGCCGAGCCATCCCAGCTGTGTCCGCACGATCCTGTTGCAGGCGCTCCCATGGAGGCCTTGGGTCCTCAGTGATCGTTGAACGAGCCGTCAGGTAGGACCTTGGAGCGCGAAATGCCACTGTTTCAGAGTGGGGATGCCTATGGACCATGTTATCGTCCACTAATTTCCTCTTGGTGAATCTAAAAAATCTGATTAATTTACAAAGTGACCGAATCAAAGGTACAAACTGCTATCCTTGGAGAAATTTTCCTTCATCCATCACCAATATTTCCATCTTCTCAGCTTCCGGCACGTCAGTGCGCCCAGTCTCGTCGCCTTCGGATCTAAAGAATAGAAACAGAGCTTCGGCTGTAGATCCTTTTGCGGGTTTGATTTCTCTTTCTAGCAGTTCGGGGAGATCATGAGTATCCAAGGAATCCATGTGCTGGGGTGTCATGGCACGCAAAGTAAAACCAGTCATCTGTCAAACCAAATCATTTGTCCCACCTGCAGAGAGATTTGGCCTGATTGGGCCACCCGCCTTTGGAAGCTCCAAACGCTCCTTGGCACAAACTGCTACAAGACGCACACAGTTGGGTCTGCTCGCACTTACGGTGGCCAACCAGCAAAAAAAAAGGCAAGGTCTTGGGCAATTTCTGTGCATGACAGTGGAAGGAAAGAAAACTGCTTGTGCTTGTTGCACTCCGGAGATTGCCGTGTCGGCGCACAGACTCTGGGTTCAGGCACGATATGTCGCAACGGGAGCGTCAGGCTTCCCAAGAGCTCACCCAAGTTCTGACCAAAGGCCTGAAACGTTTCACACCGAAAGCCAATGGTGATAGAGGTGTGTAGAAAAAAGTTGGGCAAAAGAAAGCCAGCAAAGTTCAAGATAGAAATATAAGGAGAACGGGAAAGAGGGACAGCGAGAAAGGAGGGTGGTCAAACAAACATGCAGAAGAAAAGAAAGAGAAAAAATGACAAGAACCAGGAAAAGACCCATTTCGTTCACAACCGTTGGAAACAAAGTCATAAGCGTGAGGGCAATGGCGCTTACATTTTTCATTCGGCAAGTGTAGAACTTTGACTGATGACTCTTGGTTCGCCCGATCTATCCGTAAGACTTGAAGAAACAGCCACGCCTGTGGCAAGGCCAGGTCACGCCTCAGCGATTTTCGTTCTGCTTGAGACAGCTTCATTTCGAAAGCCAAGGCAACGCCCCATCACCCAGGAGCAGACTCAGTGTGAGAAAATTCTCTATAGGTCTTCCTGTGGAGTGCAAAGAGTTCTCCAAGACTTTGAACATCTTTGAAGCTGGAGTTGGATTTGTGTCGCTAAGGGGTCTGTACCACAGTTGGAGCATCTAAGGATGTGTCCCGTCCGCGTGGCTGCTGACTTCTCCTTCGGAGGACTCATCTGGCAGGCCAAGCCTAGGAGATAACGGGCTACCCGGGTCACCTAGTCACGTCATGTCCAGACTCCGGTGACTCCAATGATTCCAAACATCTGATGACATGTGCCCCTACACAAGAATTCGTGTTCTTCAACACAAAGGATCGGTGATCGGTTTCACAGCAATTGAGGTACCACCAATTCCTACTCAGAGACCCCTGTCAATCACATCCTTCTGCCCACTCGCACTAACTTGAGATGACATTTGGCATTCTGACACGCGGAAGGCAGAGATGCATTCGGAGAGGATGCTATGTCTCAGCCTGTCGGGATGCAGATTAGAGCCACCAAACAGTTTTAAAGTATTTGAAGATCAAACGTCTCAGATGTTTCTGTCAACCTCTGCTTCCAAAGACATTGATCACTTGTGCCTCCCCACTAAATTTAAATGGAACTCCAAACCCCGAACATCCAGGATCGACCGCACCTGAGATCAAACTCCACTGACTGCCGTGGATCCGCCCAGCTGCTTTCCCCAGTGGTGGCATTGAAGTAGAACCTGAAGCCGAGGGGATGACAACCTGCTAGCGATGTTCAGTGATCGTAGTGAGTAATGTTTGTCTCATGAACCACGAACATCAACTCTTGATAACGATGGTTGCGATCCTATGCTATGAAAAATATGCTTCACCGTGGTGAAGTCCAATTTCATTGGCGAGCTTGTAACCTCTACTCGGCAACATCACAAGTCCTGGCATGTTGGGTTCCCAACTGGGAGCTTTCGGCAAACTCTGGCGCTTCTTCTGGGCCCTGGCAGCAGCGCAAAGAACTGCTATCCAACTACGATTTCAATTTTGTGTCAAGGATCACTTTCCGATTTTCAAAGTTTGTTTCCTTGCAGTGCTTCCCAGTGCTTCCGTTGCCCGAAACACCCCTCGCGCAACACCTTTTTCAGGGACTGTGAGCTGTCACTGTGTCAATCTGATGCAAACATATACATGAGATTATGAATATATGGAAGCTTTTTCAAAGCACCAGCGTGCAAGAAACGGCTGTAAAGCCACATAGAGAACTGCAGCTGGAGCTGACCTTGGAAGCGAGCTGACAACCCAAAGAGGTAAAAGCCAATCAAAGGGCCTGCCCCAACATCCCCCAACCTCGCCATCCTCACCTTCTGAGCCAAGGTGCAAGCTACAATTATCGAGATCTTGGATGGGACGCTCGCAACTCTGTTTCAATGGCACTAGGAATGCCAAGGTCTTTGACCTTGGAAGGTGCAACGTGGTGCAACGTGGTGCAACGTGGTGCAACGGAAGCCGTCGAAGCCAAGCAGCAATCTGAGCTGCTCTGCCACGGCCAACTGCGCGTCCCAGAGCTGTGAGGACCTCAGCGTGGGATTTCAACCGTCGGATCAGAAGCTACGCCTCTTAAGCTGTTTGATGTCGGCTGTATCAACAGATATCAACAGTATGGAACGGATTATCAAGACATGAAAGAGTCCGGCTGTGGTTGCTTTTGCATATTCAAATCGGCAGTGTCAGCCCTGTGCTACTCCTTTCCAAGAAGGTAGGTCGAAGATTGATGCCACTGCTTCTTGGCCGGGCCACATGTTTATTGGCTTCAATACCACTGGCATATGCCTTGCGAAAGGCTTGTTCTGCACGCTCTGACTGACGAGGTCGAGCGCTTGCATAGCCCAAGAGCAAAGCATACAAGAAGTACTCATTCCTCAGCGGCTTCAAAATCATACGTGTGAATCCAGGATAAACAAGTTGCTAGTAAACAGCTTATTACTGGATTTCCAAGAGGAAGCAAACTATTTTATTAGTGACTCTCAGTCCCAATAAATACACAGTCTAAGGAATCAAATGCTGCACCATCCTCCCTGGATGTTTTCAGAACAAATGCATTCCGCACATGATGAGACTCCTGCAAGTCCAGCTGTACTAACAAGAGTAGTTGTCATGCGATCAGTATGATTGCGGCTGCTGCTGCCGCTGCTACTGCTGCCACTATGATTACTGCAGCTACTACTACACCACATTGTGGCGTGGTTGTAAAGCGCCCACTGAAATTACTATTGAGTAGTAAAAATTCATGACTGTATGGTAAGTACATATACAACTGTCTAAATACATATATGTATAGAGATAAAGATCGAAAGTGCTTGGAGTTAACGAATGCAAATGATATGAAACCTCAACTGCAAAGCATACAAGGTCGGCACAGCAAACTACTCTATAAGAGTGGATCAAATCCGTCACAGTGTAGCTGCGGCTCATCACCAAACCAGCTTGCTTCAGATCGTTTGCAAAGTTTTCCACCTGAATCATGCTGCATTGCCAACACAAGCTAAGCACATCAAGTGTGGGATCGTTACCTGCAGTGTAGACGCTGACTGGACATGGCTCCAAGACGAATCTGCCCATGAACGTTTGCACGTCGAATTTTGATGCTTGTGGACCACCATAAGACAACACCTTGTTGGATTTGTATACATGCTTCTGTGATCTTAAAGAATATGACAATATGCAGTGCATATATCGCATTTGCTGCTGCCTCTTGCCACTCTCCTCGATGCGCAAAAGGTCGTGCCAGGGAGGCATAAGCAACAACATTTGGCTGCACCCCCGCAGCTCTCATCCTGTGAAGTCTCAAACGGAAACAGCGAAGCAGCTGAGGTTGAGGACACAGCTTCAAGCCGTATGGTTTGTGTTGAAGAAAATGTCATGGGCTGGTTACTAGCTACGTCAAGAAGATCGACGCTGCTCAATTGAAAGACCCTGACTGTCCTAGCAAAGACTTCCTTGGCACGTGCCAGATCCCCTGCTTTGGCGCATGCATCTAAAAGGCCGCTGTAGACGACAACGTCCGCAACTACTCCAGCTTGCTCCATGCCTGAGGCTGAGATTCAGAATCACTTCCAGTGCATAAGCTGAACTTGGCCAACCCCTGACCACTTCCGAATGAATCCAGCGCGTAAACTATACATAGATGTAAGTTCTAAGAGGGGCAACCCATGTCCAAATGACATCTTCACATTCTGATTTGATGGATGTTGGTTGGAATGCCTTCTGTTTCTGGTTGCAAGTAGATGCAAGTCGTACCAACCTTGCCCTTTTTTCCTTGTGTGCTGAGCTACGATCGAACTCCTCGCAAGCTGCCACAAGGTTTCCGCTCTTGGCACAGGCATTGATCACAGCACTGAAGCTGTGGGCATTGGGTTGAACTCCCGAATTCCTGCAGCTGTAAATGATTGAAGGCAAAACAGAAACCAAAAATCAAAGGTTTTAAAGCGACCAAATGGGCAGATGAGAAACCACATCAGTGAAGGTTATCGGAAATTATGAAGTCTTGCTGATATACTACGTTACTATTCAAACTCAGTCAGCAGACTTTGGAGCACTTCCATGATACTAGCAGCGGACGCATGTACAACACAAGAGCCCATACAGCAAAACCTTGGATTCAGGAGGATTCATGTCAGGCACAATTAGTAGTTTGACTTCCCAAAGGTAGCGTACTGGCCCTGAGTGTAACAAACGCATCTGGGCCTTTTCCGCAACTCTCCAGTCTTTCAAGTAGGTTCGTGAGCACTATGACTACAACTCTATGATAGTCATTTAGCCCAGTGGATACTGTAATGACTGTAACATAGCAAAAACACAAGGGGGGTGGCAGAACTTTTGAAAAAATTCAGCCTGTAGGAAGAGAGAGTTGTTTGAGATGAAGTCATTGTGTGGATCAAGATCGAGATCTTGATCTCACGGTGCATTTTTGCACATCTCATCCTCCAAAATGTCCCAAGGAAGGCTGTCAGTTTTTTAGGATTTCGACTTGCAAAGGAGCGCTATACCAGAGCGCCGTCCACTTTTTCTTGATCCAAAAGTCCGCTCGAGGCCCTCGAGGCCGTGAGATTCTGATTTTCCACTGACTTCCAAATGTTTTCGCCAAAGCGAGTTGCAATTTTTGCTGATCTCCCAACTGACCTCCGAATCCGCCCGGTGAACAAGCCTACCTTTTCGAGCATCTGGGAGCATAAACCTACAAAACATTGAAAAACACTGCATTCCTACCATTCACGCACACACATCTTTGATCTACTCTCTGACCTGACTGGCTGCTTCAACTTTCCATAAGTCGGACGTTTGACTTCCAAACTTCCTTGGACTATTTCTAACTTGTTGCTCTTACGTATGCTGGGTCACGGGTCATGAGACGGATACGAACCCGGAAGCTCTCCTCATTCGCTGATGCCACCGCTGCGCTCGGATGGCATCACCCACTTTGGCACAGGCGTCAATCATGGCAGAGTAGCTGACAACGTTGGGTTCAACTTTGGCATCCTGGAGCCGGTGATTGACATTAGTGGAAAGTAGCAGAATAATAGTAAAGAATAGAAGAATCAAGAGATAATGCGAGGCTCCCTTTTATTTTTCTATTGTCCTTTACTATCATCTCTTATCATCTCTTATTATCTAACATCAGAAATGTTTCTACTGTTCTCCTTTTTCTAACACCGTTCCCTAGAGGGCAATGAAAAAAGCATGATCGGAACTCAATTCCAAGCATTTCGGATCTGGAGGTGCACTGACTTGTTGGTTCGCCGACTTTTTTTGCGCTTGGGCATAGATCCAGTGCAAACGAGGTACCTTCATCTTCTCCATCCACTTCTCTGCTCGCTCTACATCGCCACTTTTCGCCTCAAGTTTGCAGCCGCGCAAACCTTTTGATTCTGGCTGAGGTACTGAACTGATTTGAAGCTGCAGGCCACCTATAAGGAATCACTGTGTCCACAAGTGTAGCAGTGGCACAGTAACCTCTGTAGCTGGGTGACCTATGTGCCGCATGTTCCATTGCAGTTTCCAAACCATCACTGATCCAAATTGGAGCAACAGGTTGGCTAAGAGACCCAGATTCTCCCATAGTAGAGCTGCTACTTAGGTCAATCAACCATGAAGGATTGGGGCAAGTGAAGAACAGTCACCAAATGGATCACGTGAAGCTGCAAGGATCTAAGTCAAAGAGCTTGTACCCAAGTTACAATGAACCATACTTGACATTGAGAGAATTGCGTCTCCATATTTCTCTTATGCCACTCCCATGTGTCTTGGCCTTCGAAACTTCCCCAGGATCCCACTGCGTCCACGTCGCGCATGCATCCACCACGGCAGTGTAGGTCGTGACCCGCGGCGACAGCCCTCGTTGCTCAGCTTCTCGGAGCCAACGCTCCGCACTGGCTGCGTCACCTGGAAGGACTGGAACTGAAAAATGAAAAAAAAGAAAGTCAAAAATATACAAAATGTATACAAAAAATACATAAATCAAAGATAAAATACAAAATGCAAAATGTAGTCTTTTTTTCTACAAAATGCAAAATATATTGCAAGAAAACATCTTTTATGAAAGATGTTGAGCTGCTTAAAAAATACGATAGACGTACTTCGAGGTATTTCGTATAGAACTTCGCATCACCTAGCTCCTGAGAAAACAGCCTGGCGCTTTTGTACATCTGTCGAAGTGCTACTGAAATGGATTGATTTTGTGTTTTTGTTGATGTTGCTGTCATCAAAAACCTTCAGCTGATCTGCACTTTTCTGAATCCTCAAACATTTTCTGCCGCTCCTGGAGTCGCCAGGGGTTCTACCCTAAAAAAAAGGGAACGAAACCCAGCAGTACTCCATTGTCTGGCTCAAACCCCTTTCAGCAAAAGACTCCACCGGCCCCCAAATCTGTGGCCGAAAAAGACTTGTGACCACAATATCCCTGCCATTCACTGCTGCATTTCCCTGCCGCTGATGTCCACATCTCCTTGGTTTTCTGTACCCTGAATCAAACGAGACCCCGCCACGCTGCCGCAAACCTCAGTCATTTTCCCCGTTCATCGCTACTTTTTCTGAGCAGGTCATTCTATCCTGAACATCCATGTTCAAACTCCATCTGACGACTTCTTGCCTTCTTCATCCAAATTGTGAAGTGGTACATGGGCCAAAACAACACTCGTCACACACACCCTTGGAACCCACATCTAGTGGAACCACTCAAGACCCCATCCTAATTGCCTACCGGTTGGCTCTTATGAGGACAAATCTCCCCTTCTTCAATCTGCCCAGGCATTACAAGCAGGCAATTGAGATTGATCGCTGGCAAAACATGAAAGCAGTCACTTAGAATCCAAAAAAGCTTAGGTCCACTGAAGGAGTTCCGGACAATGTGGCAAGTAGGGTTTACTTCTTCCAGAACCCAGTCTCCCCAATGCCTTTGCGACCACACGCGTAGATCAGAGAGTTGTAGCTAACCTTCCAAGTGCTTTCTGTCTGCGTGTGTGTGGATGTATCTCTGGTTAAGCCATCCAAATTTTGAGCCTGTTCAGAGTTTCAGGTGTTGCTGTGCTCCTAATGACAAGAATAAGCCGCACAAGTTGAAAGACATTTGGAAAGATATCGTGCAAAATGCAAAGACGATGACGACATTTGGACCAGGCAGCGATGTTGGGTTCAACCCCAGCTTCCAACATCGTTGAAAGCCAATGCTCTGCAAGCTCTGTTTCCCCGCGCTTGGCACGCGCATGGATCACAGTTGCATAGCTTACCTTCAGGGAAGCCGATCCAAGTTCAAACAGAGTCTTGTATTTGTTTCCCCTTAGCTTATGACCTTGACTTTGCACTTAGCTTCAAGATGTCGCATTCATGCAGGATGGTCTAAAATCGTTCATTTTGGGCCCTCAAGTTTTGAACTTTGGGAAGCCTTAGGAAGCGCAATGAATCCATGTCAGGACAGCTGCAACATGCTGCCTCGTTTGCTGGAACCTGATCTTTGATCATTTCTGAGAGCCAGTGCTCTGCATCTTCTGCATCATCAGCTTTTGCAGAGGCCTGAAGGCTACAGGCTACGACCCTAAACCCCAGCCCAGTCATGGCCAGTCCCCAGAAACCAACCAGGAACTTCACTGGAACTTTCTCGAAAGATCTGTGATTTCTGTGTCACTTCCATTTCCACTCAAATGCAACAACTATGCAACGCTTTGTGAAAAACAAGCACACCAGCGGCCAGCTTAGGAAGAGAGCCACCAAAAAACCTTTACCAACGGAACACGCTCTGCCGAAGTCACATCCATAAGGATGTTGTAGCTGATCGTGTTGGGTTCAACACCAGCTGAACCTGGGAACATCTAAAGCCAAAGCCACAACTTCCAAAGCTAGCATGAAAAAATATGGAAGCCAATACCCTTCTACATGGACCAGGTTGACTCTGGGCCCTGGTAGATGCACGAGTTTCATGAAGGCGCTACCGCTGGGCAAAGTTGAGCCACGCATTTGACGCAGCCACCGCCGTGCTCCTGCCATATCCCCTGTCTTGGCACAGGCATGGATGACCTGGGTTCACCGAAACAAGCTCCACTTGGTGCAACTCAAAACTGGATTTCTTGTCAAAACATCTCATCTCTTTCATCTCATTCATCTCTTTCATCTCATTCATCTCATTAATCTCATTCATCTCATTCATCTCGTTCCTTCCAATTCTTCCATTCCTTCATATTCCTTCCCTTCCTCTCTCCAGTGCCAAGCCAAGCGACAGAGTTGAATGGCATGGTATCGACAGGCACTTTGGATTTGATGATCTCCGCTAGAAGTCGTTCCGCACGCACGCGGTCGCCACTGCGCACAGCAGCAGCCACCGCTTGGGACATGCTCTTAGCCTGAAAGCAAACAGAATGCACAAAGCAGCTGCGGATATGTGCTGCTTATCACGGGCACAAGTAGATGGAAAACAACCTGAGAAGAAATTCAACACTCAAATTCAAGTAATTCAAGAAATTAATGCAAGAGCCAATACGAGACATGGCGATTCAAAAGATAATCCAAAAGATAATAATTGAAGTATATAATTCTTAAGATACTTGAAGCAATTGTCAGAGCGACAAAAGAGGGGGCGCATCTGGGCACGGCTTTGATGCACTCCTTGGAACCAAGAGGCACTTCCTGTGTCCTTCCCATCTGGAGATGGCGCATCTGTGGAGTCAGAGCAAGACGCCTCGGCAACGCTGCAATTCCTTCGTTAAACGCTGCGGCTCCATGTGGCTCCATATAGAGATTTCGCAAAACGGGTACCCCCAAATCATCCAGAAGTTTCTAAGTTTATCAATCATTTCTAGTAAAAAAACATGAACAACTGACCGTTTTGGGTGTCCTACATGACTTGAGAAACACCCATACGGCCCATAGGGCTCCTGTCCCCGTCTGCATTTCCCATGTGCCTGTGACTCGGACTTTAGGGCTTTCTTGTCACCTTAGATCGCCAACGAATCAAACAGTTAACAACTTTGAAGGCCAAGCACAACACACTCAAACTGACTCAAACACACACAAGGAAGGGAAACAACGCCTGTGGAAGATTGTGTTTTTTGTGTCTTCCAAGGAATGGAGACATGAATGTCGAAGCTTTGATCGACACAGCTGTGCAAACTCCAAGATTGGGTCATTCGGCAAAGTTCCAAAACATTGGTTTTATCCAGCTACATACAAGATCGATTTTGATTAGCTAGCTTTGGGGCTCTGGTTTGGAGGCTTTGGATTTTGTGATCAGAACTGAAAAACAGCCTCCCAGAAAGTGAACCTTATTGCAACCCTCCAGGCAAACACTGCAGTCTGGCTGCAATTGATTCAACGGTCATTCCATTTTGCCTCCCTACTAGAAACTGAAGGGGCAGCCCTAGTATCTATAACTGGTGGTTTCTCAAAATAGGGGCACCCCTAAATCATCCAGCTTATTGACCATTCATGGCAATAAACCAACCATTTTAGGGTTCCCTATTTTGAGAAACACAGAAATCCGCCGACCCCGGCCGACGTAAGGGGGAGCGCGTCAGGGCATAAGAGGAACAAGGGGGCAGCAAGCAAATAAGTAAGCAAGCAAGCAAACCAAGTAAGCAACCACAGAAGCAAGCAAGCAAGCACAGAAGCAAGCAAGCACAGAAGCAAGCAAGCAAGCAAACAAGCTTTCAAATCAATATAGAAATAAAAAGGCAGGCAGGCAAGCAGGCAGGCAGCGAACCGCGGAAGCAGCCAACCAATCAATCAAGTAAGCAACAGGCAAGGAGCAAGCAAGCAACAAGCAAGCAAGCAAGCAAAAAACAAGGAAGTAAACAACAAGCAAGCAAGTATGGCAGCAAGCAAATGTGTTTTTGTCGGGTTCACACGCAGCGTTAGGAGGCCAAAAATCCGCCGACCCCGGCCGACGTGAGGGGGAGCGCGTCAGGGAATAAGCGGAAGTGGCGTTAGGCAACCAAATCCAACAACAACAACAACAACAACAACAACAACAACAACGACAACGAAAACGAAAACGAAAACAACAACAACAACAACAACAACAACATCATCAACAACAACAACAACAACGATGCAAGCAAGCAAACAAGCAAGCAAGCAAGCAAGCCTGCAAGCAAGCACACTCGGTTTCGCAGGCCTCAAACGTCCTCAGGATTCGAATTTACGCGTGACTTGCAACGGAACGTTTGTCAAGGAAACTGCTAACACGACAAGTAGGCATCAAAACTTCCAGACGGGTTGTAGCAAGCAAGCAAGGAAGCCAATAAGCAAGCAAGTTGGTCGATTTTCATGTTTTTTCAAAGGGTTCAGACGCGACGTTAGGCACCGAAAAGGGCAATATTTTTGCTTTGAAAATGAGGCTTTTTGACTCGAAATTGGATTGCGTTTAGCCCCTGGGGAGCCAAGCGGGCAAAAGCAGCCACTCAGGCGCGTAAGCAAGGAAGGAAACAATACCAGCAAGCAAGTACTTTAGCCGATTGTCATGTTCTTTGATAAGCGTTTAGACGCAGCGTTAGGGACTGAAAAAGGTCATGTAGGAAGCAACCAAGCCAGCAAGCAAGCAAGTTGGTCGATTTTCATGTTTTTTC